>JAMKQA010051846.1:0-10576 GCA_024699735.1 Posidonia australis
TTTGCACTAAGATCCATGATCCATGCATATATGCTAAGATATGCTAAAGAGATGTTCTTGATGCATTCACCACTAGCATGTCCTGTCGAGCTTATTTTTCTCATGCATATTCTTTAAGATCCATGCAAATGCTTTCAACCATGAATCCATGATGTGATATGATTTGGAATGAAATGATAAAAGACTTTCATTTGTTAGTGTTTCATCATGTTTCAGTCTTTTATCATCTGCATAATTAATCTGGTTAAGAAAATCACTTACCTCTGAATCTAGCCCAGATTCTGAATCAGACTGCAGTCTGATTCAGATATTCTGGGAAGCACCATTCTGGAGCACCTACATTGTGCACCAGAGTGGCGCACAAAATCAAAGCACCACTCTAGCGCACCATTCTGGTGCACCAGACTGGTCAGAGAACAAATCATCCTATTTTGCATCCCCATCCACATATTTTCTGAACAATTTTGAATTAGATTCTTTCAGTGGGTATTCCATGATATTCTCTGATCATGCATACATGATTTCAGTTTCAAGTGATGTTGCTTTTCAGTTGCTTTACTCTTTGATCATTCAGTCCATGGCTAAGATCTGGTAGGCTGGTTACACTTTACTCCTACGTGGAGAGCCTTATGCATCAGCCCATGATCCAGTGACATGGCTGAATCTTGATGTTTTCATTTAGCATGAATAGGGTGACCTTGTGTGAGACTACTAGTCCTTGACACAATATCCATGAGCTTCTCATACTTGCATGCCTTTCATTTTTGAAGGATGTTTTCCATTTTTAAGAGTTTTACATTGCATAATTTTCAGAGCGCATTTATATATGATTTTGTACTGCATGGATTTCTATTTTTCCCCAGCACATCTTTTTGGCCCACACAGGAGCACATAGGTGGCGCACTAGACTGAAGCACCAATCTAGCACGCCTAACAGGCGCATCAGCCTGTTTTCAGTAACACACAGTAGGTTTTCATATGGTTTTTAGCATGCTTTCTCGACTTGATTTGCTTCTGGATTTTCCCTGGTTTTCTTCCTTGATATATCTAGGAAGACCCTTCTCTATTTTCAAACCTTTTGTGCATGTTAGATCATATATTGCATGTAGTAAAGCAATGATGAAAAATCACTCAAAATACTTAGATCCTTGATCTTATTTATGCAATATCTTTGCATCGACACTTGACCCGATATATGAGCGATATTTCTGAGCAATAGGACACACCCTACACCTCATGCACCCTTATTTTAACATAAGACACCACTCACTTAGCATGGCATGGCATATCGCCCTCGGACGTACAGTATAGGCTGAAAAGTCGACATTTCATAAGTAAACGAGAAACCTATAAAAGACCGATTTATCGGGCGCACAAGGGTGCCTAATACCTTCCTCTTGCGTAACAGGGATCCTTACCCATTTTCTGGTTCACGACCTGCATTTCATTGGCTTATTTGCATGCTTTATATGGTTTTCCTTGTCTTCCATTTTAATAGACTAAATGGCGACTCCTGCATTTGCATTTTTATTTTTACCGTGACTTTGCCAATCCTCGCGCATTTGGCCTTTCGCCCCAAGTCCCGAGGCTATCACCGGCATGATTACAGTTGCAGGCAGCCAACTTTGCATTATAATCTACATGCTATTCTAATTGTCTTGGACATTGATTTTCATGATGTTTTATCCCTGATATGTCATGTTCTTGTGTGCACGACTTCAGCATGTGATAGTACTGTTTGTTTTAGTTTTGCATCTAGCATAGTCAACCTGTTACTGGGATCTGGTGAACTGGTTGCCCCATGGACTCCTATTTTAGGAGCTCTTATGCAACAATCGATGATCCAGGATCGGGTAGCGTGGCTGAAACCCATTAGCTTTATTCAGAGTAGGGTTGTGTGGTCTTGTGTGAGGCATATAGCCCTTGAGTACAAGACCCATATCATGCTTTCTTGGGTTTCCTCTTTCCTTTATGACCTTGTGGAAGAGGGGAAAACTTACTCATACATGATCAAGAGTTTTAGATATTCATGATACGTTTTCAAATGATTTTATGCATGTTTGCAATATTTTATATCACTTCACTAGCACACTTTTCTGGCACACATCAGTAGCGCACATAGTTGGCGCACCAGACAAGCGCACCACACTGGCGCACCTTCCTTTTTTCACTGCACACAGTTGCTTTTTGGCATGGTATTTAGCATGATTCCTGGTTTGCTTTGCCTTTGGTTTCTTTAGGTGTCCTCCTAGATACATCAGGATGACTCCAATCTGTTTTCATCCATTTCTATGCATGGTAGCTTAGGTTTTGCATATAGCAAAGCGAGGACGTTGGCCACTCGATGTTGTTGGATCCATGGTCATATCCGTGCAATATCTTTGCACCGGTGCTTGACCCACAACTTGGGTGACCTTTCTAAGCATTAGGACACATCCTACAGTCCCTCTATCCATGTTTAGCATAAGGCACCACTTACATATAGAGTTGCATTGCATATCGCCCTCGGCCGTACAGAGACAGGCTAAAATGCCAATATTTCATATAAGTAAACGAGAAACCCATGAAAGACCGATTTTTCGGGCGCACGAGGGTGCCTAATACCTTCCTCCTATGTAACAGGGATCCTTGCCCAATTTTCTGGTTCATGATTGGCCTTTTCCATTGATTTTATTGCATGATTTTAATGTTTTGATACGGTTTTCCTCGTCTTCTATTTTCAAATAGACTGGGTGGCGACTCCTACATTTTTACCATTATTTTTATTGTTTTGCCGTGACTTTGCCGACCCTCGCGCATTTGGCCTTTCGCACCCGACACGAGGTTGTCGCCGGCATGGTTACAATATGTTGATGCACATGTTAACAAATAAGGTAGAGTTTGATATATTGGAATAGGAACTAGAATGAATTAGAATAGAATAAAAAAACTGTGGATTAGAATGGAATTCTCATATTTGGTACAAAAGTAACTTTAAAATAACCATTCCCTTAGAATCAAATTCCCATTCAACAATATTGTTACTCAACTTAACCTTAAACTTATTTAGACTGGAATGAACAAAATTGTTACTCAACTTAACTTTAAACTTATTTACGGTTTATTTAGAGTGGACATGTTGATGTACAAGTTAACAAATAAAGGTAGCATTTGATATATTGAAATGGAGACTGGAATGAACTAGAATGGAATAAAAAAAGGTAGATTAGAATAGAAATTCCATATTTGATACAAAGTAGCTTTGGAATAACCATTCCCTTAGAATCGAATTCCCACTAAACATGGGAATTTCATTCTTTCTCAAGAAGTAAGGAATTCGATTCTCATTTCATTGCGAATCAAGATCCAACATAAATCCAATGCCAACACTCCCTCTTCAACCCCCTCCCTCCGCTACCACCCTTCCTCATATGTGGCCTTCCTCCACAGCACCCCCTTCCCTCCTTTACTCCCTCTGCCGCCTCTTTCCTCAACCCCCCTCCTCCCTACGCTCCCCACCCTCCTCTACAAAAGTCCTCCTCAATCCTCCTTAGCCTTCCTCCCCCATAGCCTTCCTCCCCCATAGCCTTCCTCCTGAGGTGTCATCCTCCACCGCGACCTTCCTCCTCTAGTGCCTTCTTCCTTTGGGAAGCCCGACATTCCTTCTTGCAGCCCTTCCTCCAGCACCATGGTCAGTTGGTATAGGTAAGTCTACAAACATGCTATTGCTAGTAATGGTTGTAAATTTAATGCAACTTGAATGTTTGTGGCTACAACTTAAATGTTTCCACAAAATGTTAAGGAATGGAGAAGGTTTTGTTGCACTTATGTCACATTTAAATTCTAAATCCTATAATTTTTTGATGTATTTAAATTCTTTTAAGAAGAAATGTTTCCACAACATGTTTAGGAATGGAAAAGGTTTTGTTGCACTTATGTCGTATTTAAATTCTAAATCCAGCTATGATAGTGGGAGGTTCACTTGCACAGGCAAAAAGTATGCAGACTTTGTGAGTCGATCCACAATTATCCAAACAACTCTGGCGAACTCTCTAGTGATGCCACATAGACTCTTCCAACGACACAACACCCTCCCACACTCTCTCTCCCACTCTCCCTCTCTTCTTTCTCTCTTTCTCTTCTTCCTCACCTCTTTGCTTGCTTGGTTCATGCCCATGTAGGGGATCTCGGGCTTCTTTTATAGAACCACTGCCTCTGACAGTCGCCCGATATCTCAGGCAAGCGGTGTAGTAGGGTGAGGCGTTGGCAGGGAGGCAACATCAATGCACTAGGTGGGACAACCTATCAGACGACATTTATTGTGTTTCCATAGTGATTTACTGTATCTTGAATTGCGTGCCTGCAATTTGTGCTGGTAATATCTACTAATCAATTGCCCTTATAATATCCACTGACTATTTGCGCCTGAGAGATCTGTCTAATCCTTGTGCCTACTGTAGTCGCCTATTCAATTCGCCTGACCTACAGTGAACAGAGCCAAAGAGACCACGATCCAACTAGGAGGACAAACACAAATTTATCATAATTACCAATAACATTCATTTAACCATAAGTGATTAAGTCCCAGCTTCTTCAGGTTTTATAACAAGTTTTCAATTACAAAGCTACATCATTTCTAGATTTTTGAGTCACAATTCTGTAATCGACCCTGGATATTACACAACGATGGTCTTTCTATAGACATTCAATTGTTTCATATTGAAATGCTTAATATTAAAAATAATGATCTTTTACTTAAACTTTGAAAAAGAGTCATCCATGCCTATTTATGTTTTAATGTGTAGTAAAATTGAAACACACCCTTCTAGTTCTATATATTAGTCAGTATGCCTGCACTAGTATACTTGTTAATATAATAAGTTGTAAGTGACATTATATGTAAATGGAACTGCAGTATTCAAATTTGTTTGATTTACGGTAAGGTAGTGCTACATGTATGTATAAGAAGTTTTTTTTTTCCCTTAAGATTGACAGGATATTTTTGTTAATATGTAGATGTTAATCTTATATACTTTAATTCTGATTCTATTCTTATGTATTAAACAGTAGAAAAGAATTATCTATCAATTCTACTATGTAATTTGATTACATACTATGATATCAAACATAAGAATGGAATAAAAGTATTTCATTTTATTCTATTCTATTCGAAATTCTACCATAAAATTCATTATATTCTTATCTTTTTTTTATTCTAATATTCCAAACGCAACAGAAGACTACCGAGATTATGTCTAATTTCAAACATCTATTGGTATCTTTTCGTTTAATTAAGCCCTTGTGCATTCACGCTTACCAGATGCCCACGTTAAAGACTCCAAAATGCATCTATTTTAAATGGGACCCTCCGTCAAACAAGTGGTGGGGGGCATCTCTCTCACGTAAAAACGGTTTGTGCAAGGATGGGAAATCTTGGCCTTACACGGGTGTCGTGTGTGGAGTCCAGCAGGGATTGCGACCCCTTCGAGAAGACCCCCCAAAAAAAAAAAAAATCATATTCTAAACCAGAGGAGTCCTGTTTTGCCACTACAAGCTACTCCATGCAACTCTGCGACCTATCACACGTAGACGGCGAGTTTTAAATTTGCTTAGGCCACTGCATCGGAAACCACTCGCTGCATATACTATAATTTTTTAAAATCCAATTGGCACCCACTGCAATGATATACAACTCGTCACTGATCAACCAGCAGTGGATGCAATAAATCAGAACCTAGACACGGGCCTTTGTTCGTCATCGAATATTTTTATTTCGAGGAGGCTCCACATATGACGACTGTTCTGTTTCCAACGAGGAGGGCTAAAACAACATATCGTAATTATGGTTTAGGATGAACTCGAGACAGCTGGACTGGGAACCTGGAACTGGATATTAGCGTTTTCTTCAGATTCGGGTTTTATGGCGCATAAACGAATGGATTATGTGGTGCTGGAAAACGTGCGCTGGGTTTGGTCTGTGGGATGTAATAATTTAATCCATCGCGAAGCATCGAGGTGGGAGGAATATCTACGCAAAGGACAAACAGGGCGGTAGTTATGGGTTTGATTGGGTGGGGACCCACATGCTTTTGGTGTTTGGCTGCGCCGTCGCGTGCAGAAAATTACACACACGTCTCTTGCATCTGATTTATTTAAAATTTTTAATCTTGATCTTTCATTTAAATATCTGAATTATAAAATTTATAATTATAAATAAACAATTATAACTATTAATAGATAGTTATAATTTTATAAGACAATATCATAGATATTATGTCTACTGGTTTATCTATCTGTAGGGATGCAGATCTATCTAACTTCTGTCTTGTTCAGTGGATGATCATTCTATTGATGACTAACTTCTTGTTAGTCTTTTCTTTATAGAAAATTCTATTTTTCTGGACATTTAAACTCTATTTGATGGTCTGTGTTGGCCGATATGATGCTTTATTTTCAATTGATAGTCTATATTTGGAGATTGTTTCAAACATTACATTTTGTACTCTCTTATTCTCCTTAGGTTTGTTTGCCTGAGGGACTTATATATCACAGTTTACTGTTTACAAAAAAAATATATATCATAGATATTATGAAATCTTGGAAATTTTATATGTTGTTTTAATATTAGGATCTTCAACTTCTATCAGAAGTCAAGTTGAAAGAGATTAATTCTTCTAGAAGGATGCGATCATACCAGTACTAAAGTACTGGATCTCATCATAATTCCGTAAATCTATCTATTTTAAAAAAGAGAGGTTCTTCTAGAAGATGATGATTATATGTTTTCACTAGAGTACAAAATGATCAATCCAAGTCGCGCACAAAATGATGAACTTGTTTTGAATAGTTTACAATGGCCACAGTTGCGTCGTGTATAGCGATGGATTTGGAATTAGGGAAAAATATTGAAATCTTCAAAATTTTATGGGTTATTTTAATATTAGAATCTTCAACTTCTACCAAAGAAGTTCTTCTAGAAGTTAATGATTATGTTTTTTTTACAAGAGTACAAAATGATTAGTCCAAAGTCGAGTGTAAAATGACAGACTCGTTTTGAGTAACTCATTCACGGTGGCCACAGTTTTGTTGTATAAGGTGATAGATTTGGAATTGGGGTCGTGAGATTTCCTAGAAGAACGAGACTCTCATGGATCTCCCAGTGAACAAACTAAATGCAAGTATTTCCATTTCGATCCAAGGTTGCTTCAAGATTGGAGGATGAGTCAGGGTTCTTGAATTGGAGTCTAGTTTCCTAAATATAACACGTGGGAGTGGTTTGCATTAATCTCATGACAATGACGCAAAAACTCTAGAAGATATTACAAGCTTGTCCTACCACATTTGATGGATTTTAGATGGTCTGTGAGAAAATGTCTAAAGAGAGTTCATAAACAATATAAAATTGACCTTCTTGTTTATAAAACTAAACAACTTGTTTTTTTTGGGTTTTTTTATGTGAACAACACAATCATGCTTTAACTATTTGAAAGGGATGATTGTGATTTGCAAGCTTTAGTGATGTGGTCATGACTCATGGCTCATGTTCTTGCATTGCCAACCTAGTAAGTTGCTACTTGTGAGTGGGATAACAACGTCATTGTCTGTGTCTATTGTCTCGCGCCATCAAGCTATCTTTCAACTTTGGTGTTCTGATATAAAATACTAGGGCGAATTTCATATTACAACATCGGATTTACTATTATTACATCCTATGTTGATGCTTACTCTTTGGATGTTTTCTTTCAGCAACGTTTGCTTTCTTGTTTTCATATACAAACTGATTTGGGTTTATAGTCTATTGTCAATGATGGAGAAGTACCCATGTGTGCGTGGTTGAAGTACTTGAACGTACACTATCTATCATTTAGATTTCCCGTTGGAAGAATAGAGCGAGGAAAAGGAAAGAAAAAGTGAGATGGAGGGTAAATTAAAAGAGAGACGGAAAGTTAACCTTCAGAGATGGATTAGAATTTTGTCCCTAAATCCTTGAGTAAAGAGGACTAAGGTAGTTTTTACTTACAAAAGGAAGATAACAAGATTAAGATTGGAATACGAATTTCTAGATGGATAAGTGACTTTGTCATTGGATAATTGAAGGAGTGGATTTGTCATCGGAGGATTAGATTGCAGGAGTCGACAGAGGAGAGAAAAAGAGCTTCGAATTTAGAACTAAGGGAACAAGTTTTTGGATCTAGGATTATGGTAGATGGAGACATGGAGTTATGATCGAGTTAAATTGTACTGGCTAATCATGAGTTAATAGATTTTGAGATCGGACGGGTATAACGTTAGATATGACTTTCATTGGATGAGGAGTAGAACCCACATGTTTTTATTGTTTGACTATGCTGTTGTGTACAGAAAATTCTGCATACGTCTCTTCAATCTATTTTATTTTATCTGAAACTTTATCCACAAACATAATAAAGGCTTTTCAAAACTTTTAAATCTTAATTATTCATTCAAACACACAAATGATGAGATTTGTAGCTGTAGGTAAACAATTATAACTATTAATAGATAATTATAACTTTGTAATACAACACCATAACTATTGTAGAATTGTTGAAATTTCATATGTTATTTTTAATCTTAGGATCTTCAACTTTTATTAGAAGTCGGTTGAGAAAACTTCTTCTGGAATTTGATGATTATATTTTTACGTTGAGAGTATAGAAACTGTGACTGTTTTGTTTTCGTAATAAAATTTGGATTTTAGAATCTTGTTTGAAATTTTACATTACTGTTATAATGTCTAGTATTATATATATATTTTTTAGTCTACAAAATCGTAAAATCCAAACACTAACCTACAAAATCGTAAAATCAAACAAACCCTGCGTACATATAATCACATCACTCCTCGGCAAAAGCGACAAAATTAACCCCTTTATTTCCGCACACAAAAAAAAAAAAAAGGGCCCACTAATTAACATTAACCCTTCTCGTAGCTGTTCATGGCGGCCACAGCTTTGTCGTGTATAGTGGTGGATTAGGAAATTGGGGTCGACAAGAGGCGTGAGATTTTCTAGAAGAACGAGATTCTCAAGGATCTCCCAGTGAGCAAACCGGACACAAAGTATTACCATTTCAATCCAAAGTAGCTTCGAGATTGGAATGTGAGTCAGGGTTCTTGAACTTGAGTTTGGTTCCCTAGAATACCACGTGGGAGTGGTTTACATGGATCTCATGACAACGATGCAAAGTCACTCTAGAAGATATTTACAAGCTTGTCCAACCACATCTGATGGATTTTAGTTAGCTCTGGAGAAAACTTCTAAGAGAGAGTTCACAAACAATTAACTGTTTGAAAGGGATGACGGTGACGTCTGGGAAAAAAAGAAGAAGAAGCAAACTTGAGATTGCTAGAAGAAAACATACAAAAAGTAAGCGATGGTTTATATCAGTACTAAATCTGAGGTTGCAGTTTAGAAAATTCCCGAAACATTACATCGTATGAGTCATGATTTGATCAGGCAGTTTTCCGGGAGGTAGCAAACTGAGTGTATCATGGGATGATGTCGTGAGATCAAACAGTAAATGTTTTTTTTTTTTTTTTAATACGAACACTTGGCTGGAAATGTGTATATCCAATCCTGAGATTACGACATCATAGCTGCCAAGTGATGACGTGATAGAACTCTGGCATTACCAATTGAATTTTCTATAGCTGCTACCGAAAACTTAAATATTACTTGGAAAATAGCACAGTTGTATCGTATCAATGTCAGCTAATCATTAAACTTATACGCTGTGCATCTTCGATCTTTCTTTTTTCCTTTTTTTTTTCCCTTCAAGAAACCAATAAAATAGACAATGTCTCATTGTCACAGTAGTTGAGAGAAGTTTAAACTCATTACGTCTTCCAAATTCGAATCTAAGAATATGCAGAAAAAAATAATTATAACAAAAAAAAAAAAAAAAAAAACCCAGTAAAGCTACATTCCACATAATAGGCACCCTAACGACAACATTCTACAGTATTGATTGAAAGGCAACTGCCACAAATGAAGAGGATAACTCCAATAATATCCCAAAGTTCTTGCTAGCACGTCCACAAACTTATTATGCTATTATACCCCTATACTCTATTCCCAGATGGCAGTGTAATATATACGCATCAAACGAATGACTGCTGGTAAGGATCCAAATCTGTGGATAAAATCCAACCCTGTCGGGCATTCTCTTATCTTCGCTTCTATATCCATCCTTCATCAATCGTAATGACCAATAAACCTTCAGAAAACAGGGAAAAAAAGGAAAGAAAGAAAGAAAGAAAGAAACCAATTAAAATGCAATTCATTTCATTTACCAATTTATAACCAGCAAGGAACCTTCAACCTAGCATCATCCTAACACTGATTTAAAAAAGCATAACTGTGTTTCAATATTTACACACTTTAAAGTGACACTAAAAGATCATGCACTCCACCCCTAAAACAAATCCTCCCCCCATGATTCTTTAATTCTGTTTTAAAATTAAAAAAAACAGACAAAGTGGTATGGCCAAGTTGGTAAATTGCTCTATGAGTCCGAAATTTCACACTAGTCGTTCATACGGGCCCCACACCCCCCCCCCCCCCCCTACGTTGCCCAT
>JAMKQA010051847.1:0-14578 GCA_024699735.1 Posidonia australis
TGGGCCCAAATGGGTTGATTGGGTTCAAAGAGGCTAAATGGGCTCAAATAGGCTTGCATGAAGTCAAATAGGCTTGAAATGGTGTAGTGGGCCCAAATGGGCTCAATCAGGGTTTAGTGGGCCTAAGTGGGCCTTCATGGGCCCAATTGGGTTTCCATGAATTAAATGGCTCAGGTTAAAGGGTTTGAGCTCAACCACCAGACCCATCCTGCAAAATTGGTAAAATTGGGGTGCCTACACTAGGGACCTAGGTGCAAGGAAAGTAGGATTTAGGGACCTAATTATATGAAAAACAGAAACACAGGGACTTGAATGTAACAAAACAGTGACATCAAGGACCTAGATGCAAGGAAAACCTAAGGACCTATATGCAACAAAAACTCAGGGAATTATAGGTGATGAAAATAAACCTAAGGACGTATATACTGTTTGTGGACTGAAACAGGCAGGTGCGCCAGACAGGTGTGCCTCTCTAGTGCTCCAATTCGGTGCGCCACTCAGGTGTGCCATATTGGTGTGAAAACTCAAGGACCTAAATGTGACGAAAGTAAACCTAGGGACCTAGATGTGATGAAACCTAAGGACCTAAGTGTAACAAATACGAAAAGCTGAGGACCTACCCCTAAACAGAGGGCATTCGAAGATCGCCGCGGGATCACCGGCACTTCCACTTCGACGCGAGCTTCGGTGAGGGACATATGGCGATATAGCGTCGAAGGACGACTGGCGACGACTGGAAAAGCTCGAGGGAGGCGTGGCAAGCATCTCTGTAGTGTTAGGCAAGGTTAGAGAGGGCTGGGGGTGCTCCCCCCACCTCGTGCTCCAACGAGGGGTTGTCAGTGCCGAAGAAGAAGACGACGAAGGTTGTAGGCGGCGGTGCTGCTGCGGGATGGCGTGGCGGCGAGCGAGGAAGCATCAAGGCAGTATGGTAGGCACTCCAAAGATGTCGACGATGGTCGGGGACGTTCGGGTGGCTCTACGAACCTCCCGTGCTGGCGGCAGACGTGGCGGAGGTGGGGGCGATGTTCTAGGGGCTGTGATGGCGGCGAAGCGACGTGGGTAGCTTCGTGGTGATACAGCGGAGCTTCCTAAAGCGGCTGCTCGAAGTGGGTACGACTGGAGGGCTCCACCCACTTGGTGGGTTCCGCAGCGGAGGGAGGTGGTTGCGGGGGCGACGACGGCATACTCCTAATCACAGTTGGCAAGGGAATCCTCTTGAGCGATGGAGGCTCAGGGAGGAGGAAGAGGAGATGAGGAGAGGCGCTAGGGTCTCGTCTCAACTGAGAAGCCATGGGCTTCAGACCCACCAGTAGGTTGCACCCACCATTGGAGAAGAAGGGCCAACACAGTAGGGGATGAAAACGAGGAAAGCCTGGACCAAAAATGCAAATGGCGATATAGCGTCGAAGGACGACTGGCGACGACTGGAAAAGCTTGAGGGAGGCGTGGCAAGCATCTCTGTAGTGTTAGGCAAGGTTAGAGAGGGCTGGGGGTGCTCCCCCCACCTCGTGCTCCAACGAGGGGTTGTCAGTGCCGAAGAAGAAGACGACGAAGGTTGTAGGCGGCGGTGCTGCTGCGGGATGGCGTGGCGGCGAGCGAGGAAGCATCAAGGCAGTATGGTAGGCACTCCAGAGATGTCGACGATGGTCGGGGACGTTCGAGTGGCTCTACCCACCTCCCGTGCTGGCGGCAGACGTGGCGGAGGTGGGGGCGATGTTCTAGGGGCTGTGATGGCGGCGAAGTGATGTGGGTAGCTTCGTGGTGATACAACGAAGCTTCCTAAAGCGGCTGCTCGAAGTGGGTACGATTGGAGGGCTCCACCCACTTGGTGGGTTCCGCAGCGGAGGGATGTGGTTGCGGGGGCGACGACGGCGTACTCCTAATCACAGTTGGCCAGGGAATCCTCTTGAGCAATGGAGGCTCAGGGAGGAGGAAGAGGGAGATGAGGAGAGGCGCCAGGGTCTCGTCTCAATTGAGAGGCCATGGGCTTCAGACCCACCAGTAGGTTGCACCCACCATTGGAGAAGAAGGGCCAACATAGTAGGGGATGAAAACGAGGAAAGCCTGGACCAAAAATGCAAATAAACAAGATTGACGATGCTAAATAAGACTGTTGGGGACCTATTCGAGATTGGAAGGCGGAGAGTTACCTGGATGAAGGTTAGGTTACCCCTCTCGACGTTACCGTTAGTGGAGGCCTTCCAGCAAGACTTGGCGGCGACGCTCCCTAGATGTAGACGCTTTGGTGGCGAGCGTGTGGTCACTTTGGGGTCGTCAAGGGTTGCTCGAAGAGACTGGCCGTGGAGGTGGAATTCTTCAATGTGGATGTTTTTGGGTTTCCAAAGTCCCCTCTTGCAGTCGATCGTGGTTTGCTTTATATGCCGGTAGTGTCCTTCAATGCCGTCGATCAACTTCTCCAGTGAATGAGGAGTGTTGGATGCAATGCACGGGTTGGAGGGGCTATTCAGGCATCGACCGGAGATTGTGCAAGGATTTGTGCTGATGGAGGAATCAACGCCAACAATCTCGGTGGCTATTGACAGCTGGGTCATCAGGCGTGGAGGAAAGGAGTGACAGACTTATAGTGGGAGGGTGACCTAAAAATCGTCGTTGTGTGCCACTTATGTGTGCTAGTTAGGTGCGCCTGATTGGTGTGCTAGATTAGTGCGCCAGTCAGGTGCTCCAGATTGGTGTGCCATATAGGTGCTCCTCTATGATGCACCGGTTAGGTGTGCCTAATTAGTGCGCCAGATTAGTACACCAGTTAGGTGCTCCGGATTGGTGTGCTATCCAAATGTACTAGAAAAGTGTGCTATTCAGGTATTCCAGCTAAATGTGCTAAACCAATATGCTAGCCTAATATGCTGGGTTAATTGGATGTAGGATTTGCACTTGGATTCTAACTTATGGCTTTAGGTTGGTTTGATGCACTTGGAAGCCTTTGAGTTTTGAAAAGCAAGATTTGAATTCATCGCCTCTGGATCCATCCACGAGCCGCCTCAAATTTGGGGTGTCTACAACTTGAAACTGAAGTTGGTTTGGAAATTAAAACTTTTCCTCTTGTCTAGATTCAATCTCGAATCTAGACTTGTTGATCAGCTTTGATCACCACTGATTAATCTCCTTTTTGTTTGTTAAATTCCCTTTTTTAATGATAATCTCATCTTGGAACATCTAGGGTTTGGATATTTCTCTTAAGAGATGAGAACCTAGGAATTTTATGATTTCTTTAAATTTAGACATAATCCTTGCCTAAGAAACTAAACTAGAAATTTTTTCCCAACTTGCTACTTTCTCTTGGTGGTAGCAACTCCTTCAATTAGGAGTTCCTTCCTACCTCTATGTCCATAGGTGGTATTCTTGTTGGATGGAAATGGGACAAGGTCAGGTGTTTAAATTGCATTAAGAAAAGCTACACTATTACCATCAATTTAGCTAACTCAATCGACTCTTTTAATTGGTGGCTTAAAAATGTTTATAGACCTTGTTTTATTGCTGACAAATATGCTTTCCTCCAAGTGCTCTCTGATTTGAGCTCTTTAGCTAGCAATGCTTGGATTCTTGGAGGTGATTTCAACCTCATTAATTTCACCTTTGAAAAGTCAAGCACTAACAGAATTACACCAATTATGTTGACCTTTAATTCCCTCAACGTAAACCTCAATCTTATTCATTTCTTACCCAATGACTAACCAATATGCCTAGTTGAACTCCCAAAATCCCCTTACTCTTGTTAAGCTCGATTGCTTTCTTATCTCTATTGATTGGGATAGTCCTTATACTTTATCTTATTGCATTGGGCATGTTAGGACTACCTCCGACCACATTCCTATTTCCATTAACACTAGTTCCAACAGTTGGGCACCTTCTATTTTAAGATTTAATAATCATTGGTTAAAAAATAGCTCTTTCCTTCAACTTTTCCACGATTCTTGCGCTTCCCCCTCCTCCATGTCTACTCATTTTCTAAAAATTGCTTCCAAACTCAAGCGCCTTAAATCTAACATCAAAATTTGGAAGCTTTCTAATCCTATTGACTTTAAAAGTTGACTGATTGAGATTGAATATGCTATTGAAAGTATAGACTCTAGAGCTAAGGCTCATCCTCTTTCTGAGAACGAGCAAATTACAAAATTTCTTCTTCACAAGGAGCATTCAGACTTACTCCTTGCCCAAAAAACTTATTGGAAGCAACGATTGCACATTCAATGACTTAAGGAAGGCAACAATAACACTTCCTTCTTTCACAAAATTGCTTCCTACGGAAAGAAAAACAATAATTAATGGTCTCTATATTGATTCTAAACATTTGATCATCAATGAGATTGTGGGCTTCTTCCACAAAATTTTCAATCATTGCCCTCAGCCTTGGAGCAACCTAAAATGGGACATGCTCCTCCCTAAGAAGCTTTCTTTGGTTAGAAAGTCCTTTCTCTCTTGAGGAGATCTAGGAAAATGCCTTTTCTCTTAGTAGCAACAAGGCTCCTAGCCCTAACGGCTTTCTCCCTAGCTTTTATTATCATTTTTGGGACATTATTGCTTTAGATATGATGGACATTTTCTTTGCTTTCCACGACACAACTAGCTGTCATGATATTCGTTTCCTTAATCAAAACTTCATTGCCTTCATTCCCAAAAAGTTAGGTGTTAATTGTGTAAAAGACTTTCACCCCATTAGCCATACAAAAAGCAGTTAGAAGATTATCACAAAAACCCTTGCCTCTAGGTTAAAGTCAATCATCCTAAATCTCTTTGATGACTCTCAAAGTGCCTTTGTTGAAGGCAGGAACATTACTGATTGCTACATGTAACATCTGTGCTTGATCTTCCAATTAATGTAAAACCATGGAATTTGCTGTGTTAATTGCATGTGGTTTATTAATGGATAATCAAGGTTGTGTTTGTCGGTTGTGGTCTCTCCCAGTGCAATTATGTTCCTGGTTTTCCCTTGTGGTGTGACTTCTTTAGCTTTGTGGGTCGGTATGTGCACCTTGGGACCCGTGCTTGAGAATGAAACCCACATAAGAATTGAGCTTTGTCAAGGAGTCCAACCACGTGTGAGACTTGAGCTCCTTTTTCTTCTCCATGCCAGTGACCCCGTCTTCCCATGCACGTAAGCCCTCGTGGGAGGCCTGCTCGTCCCGTCTCTTCCTCGACAAGGAGGTTGGTAGAGGTGGCCCGCGAGATTCCGGGGGAGTGGCAGGCGAGGAGGTGGCGATAAAAGGGAGGCATGGAGGTGGAGGTGCGCTGTTACTAGGGAAGCTAGGAAGAGAGTGGGGAGGTTGGAAGCAAGCCACAAGGTGGGAGGAGAATCGTGCGTCAAAGGAGATCATGTGAGCGGAGGAGGCCGGTGTCGAGCATTGTTGAAGCATGTGGGCACACGGGGCTTGTCGAAGCCAGGTATGCGTTTCCCCCTCCTTCTCCCTTTCCTTGGTTGAGGCATATTAAGGTTAAGTGATAAATCATGGTTAATGAGGTAGAAATCATGCAAAAAAGAAGAAAATGTTGGGAATGAGATGTATAACGTGTTTTTGTTGAGATCATACTGATTCATGGTTGTTTCGTGGGGTTTTGCTAGTGATTTTGGATGCATGTTACAGTAATCTCGTATGAGCTCCATGTCTTTATAAATTTCTATAAAACAACATGCTTAATGGTTTTGTGTTTGGATTGAGGGATTTTGAAGTAGACTTGGAGGTCTATGCCCCATGTTTTACTTGTGATTTATGTGGTAGATTAGATGGGTCTGCCCCTCACTCCCACTTTGGGGAGAAGAGACGGCATCAGCCAGGGAGGTTTTCTGCAATCATAGAAAATGGTATGCCGAACTGGGTTTGGTATACTGAAAGTCCTCCAGGTGGGTTTCCTGGGCCATTGACTTGGACGACTGGGGGTAATTTGGTAGACCGAATCAGGGAATTTCGGACGATTGGATGATTTTAGTCGACCGTTCTAGCGGGGAACTGATAAAATTGACAAAGATTCGGAGTACCGAAATATTTCGATAGACCGAATCAGGAATTTTCGGTCGATCAGAACCCTATTCGGTATGCCGAATTAGGACCCAGAACCATATTGAGAAATGCCTTGAAAAATGTTAATAAATTGAGATAAATGCATGAGATGCATAGAAATGACTCATAAGATGTTGCATGCAAACATGTTGTTTTAATGATGCTTTCCATGAATTGTGAAACATGAAATATGTGGAATACATGTGGACCCATGTGAGGGGTGAATGCATGGTACAATGAACCAAACATGGATGCCAATGTAAATGGTTGGTTTGAGAATCATAGCTGAGAAATGTGACACTTAATGTGTGAGATTTATAAAGAATTTTATGAATGAAAACTGGTTTTGTGAAATGATTTGAAATGAGAAATTGCATGTGGTTTAAAAGAGATTTCCGAGATTTGTAGGAACCACAATTAGACCGGGACTTGTTGATAGGGGTAGTAAGACCTTTAGAGATGTTGAGGACGTGTCCTTGGTTGTGGTTGCTGAATTACGGTCCAGGATAGGAGCCTCAAGACTGTGGTGGTATTGTAGGACTCAGGGTACGGTAGACCCGGACTACCCTCAGTGTTGGTGCTGGTCGAGTATGGGGTTAGAGTCTCCAGGTGCTCGAGCACCAGGGCGTCGTGAGGACGCACTCCGTGCTTGTACTAGTGAGGGTATGTTTTGAGGTTGCAACTGGGGCAGTTGAACTCCAACGTGGGGTGGTTCACCGCAGCATTGTAGTATGGTCGGGGGTGGAGCCTCAACAACTGCTTGTGGCCAGGTCGATCGCCTGTGGCCAAGGTGATGCGACCAATTTTGAGACATGGATTGAGATTTGTGTTGAACTAGTTCCTAGCCCTGATTTGTTGTGATTTGTTTTAATGGATAGAATGGTACTTTGGGCTGGGAAACTAGAGGGAAATGGTTTTTCCTGATTTGTACATAAAGATTTGTTAATGAGCATGAGATTTTGAAAAGGAAAAGAAAAGAAAGATTTTGAAATAGCATCTTCTACTGTTTTTTATCAAACCACGTGTGTTGGCTTTTCGACGGCTGTAGCTTCTCGAGGTTTTCTGATAATGCAAAGCTTTCCGTCGGTTTTGTTGTTGTTCTTGGGGCACGTATTGGGTGACATTCCTGTCACTCACGTGTGGTTTTTCTTTTGCCTTGTCTCAGGTGTTCAGGAGTAGGTGCAGTCTTGTCTGGTGCATCACATTCGAGCCACTTTCGCCGCACATAGGTCTAGGTGTTTAGCTTTATTTATTTAATTTTGTTATTTTAGACTTCAATTAATTGCATTTGGGTAGTTCCTGTACTGTTTTGTAGCACAGGGGCGTTACACTACATGATTGCTCATAAAACCCTGCACCATGTGCACCTGTTGAACAAGGTTGGCATTCTCCTCAAACTGGAATTTGAGAAAGGTTTGGATTATAAACTAGTCTTTTCTCTTGCAAACCCTTCATGCTTTCAATTTTGGCGATAAATGGGAAGGTTGGATTAGTGCTTGCATCACTTCTACGAGATTTCTAAGGCTCCTTAATAGTACTTATGGTTGTTTCCCCTCTTCTAATGGGCTCTATCAAGGTGACCACTCTCACCTCTCCTTTCCATTATTGTCACTAACATTCCTAATTGAATGTTGCCTTTTGCTCGGGTGAATGGCCTCATTCAAGGGATATTGATATCCATTGTAGGCCCTACCATCTTCAATATCCAATGTGTAGATGACACTTTTTTCACATTTTTAAGGTGTGGTACTGAAATAAAATAAAATGGGGTAAATGAGTATAGTTGTCATGAGTCAAGACTGATGATAATACAACATGCTACTCATATTTCTTGATAGGTTGAATTTTCTGCATACTATATCATGCACATCAAGTATGCAAAAATGGAAGAACGTGTACATCACGTTTGGAGGTAAGTAGCATTTGAAAGAACTAATGTTCCTAGATATGCATGTTGGCGTAATGGGAGTGCTCTATAGATGAATGATCCTAGCAACTCCCACAACAAATCCCATGGGAAATATGTTTTACTAGTCCCAAATTTATTTGTTGGTCCAAATTTTGAATCGAATTTGGATATTGTGATATCTGATTCATGAATCTGAAATTATCCAATTTTGCATCTAAAGATCTAAAACTATTAACAACTTAATATTGTATATAACTTATTAAACGTAGAACTCAAACTAACACTTCAAATAATCATAAATATCTACATCTTAAAAACATATTAACATACAAAAACTTTTACCATTTTAAGTTACTAACTAATTCAAATTAGGAATTTTTTTCTCACATGTCTTGGGATTATGGTTTAAAAAGAAATTTAGTTCTTCAAACGTGAATCGGATAAAATATGAATCCATAAAAATTTATTTGGAGTCACATAATATCTAAGTGAATATATCCATTGAATTCGAATTCGACTATCAATTTTCCATTCCAATCTAATTTCGAATCGAATTCCGATATACGTGATAAGTTTCAAATTCAGATACAATATGGCAATATTCGAACCAAATTGAATCCATTTACACCCCTAGCTAAAGTGGGTCTCATGCGTAACAAGTTTAACCACCATTGTAACAATAGTCATCTCTAGAGTATATAAGATCTCTCTCTAATACAATTCAATTCATTGATTTGTACATTCTCACATGGTATTAGAGCAATGATTAAGAAAGGAAGGATTGTATTCTCCATTGTTATTCCTATTGATCAATTACCATATCAAATTCAATTTAAACATTTTTGACTTGGTTGTTGGGTCTAAGATTATTATAGGCTAATTGGTCAAGGGTTAATACAAATGGTACCATAGCATAGACCAATCAGAAATATGTAAACTAAATGCTATGCTCAAAGGAGTGGGAGTCACCTCTAAAATCCTATATTGCCTGGTTATGATTGTGTATTCTAACGATGATGACAGATGTTCAAACGGGAGATATCGTAACACCTTACGATTTAATCTCACATTATTTAAAAGTAGGTGAGGTTAAACAAAGACTAGAATCAACTATTATATCAACTTTAACTTAAATATTATAAGTCTAATTGTTGGATCTGAGGTTGTTATGAGTCAGTTAAGCCTAAATTGTTACAATCATACAATCTAAAGTAAATTGATGTGTATGATTTTTTGTGCCAAGCACAAAATGGCTTTTTTGAATGATATAATTAAGCAACCTTCTACAATTACTTCACCATAAGAGCATGATGTATGTGGGAGAGGTACAAGTATATGATATATTAGATTATTAATTTAGTTGATTCGAAGATAGCAACCTGCATTATCATTTAGAAAAGGCTCCAAAGGTTCTCTTATGGTAATGCTCCTGGAGTCTATCCACTCATTGTTCTATCATGTCATTAGTTCAAGAACAAAGTTCAGTAGTGCAGCAGTATACAAAACTCAAGATGTTATGGGATGAATTAGCTTCATATTCAATTGTTCCTAAATGTATGGGATGAATTAGCTTCATATTCGTTATTCCTAAATGTACATGTGGAGCTATGAAATTAATTCAAGAAAAAAATCAAGAAGAAAAGGTTATACAATTTTGTTTGGCTTGAATGATTCTTATACTGCTTTGAGAGGTCATATCCTACTAATGCAACCTTTGCCTAACATCAACAAGACGTATGCTTTAGTTCTTCAAAAGGAAAGCGAAGGGATGTATCACATCCATTCAAGCAAGATGAAGCTACATCTCTCGTAGTTAGCACAAATTCAAGTTATACAAGCAACATAAATTCATTTAGTAAAGGATAATCATCCATAACAAAGGGATGTAAGGGAAAAATAGACCTGTATTTACACATTGTGAGGTTGTAGGACATTTAGTTGATAGGTGCTATGGGTTGAATGGGTTTCCTTTGAATCACAAGTTGCACAAAGTTTTACCAGCCCCATAGGTATATTTAGGTTCCAATCGAGTCCCAAGCAAAATCAACTAAAATGGAAAAGAAATAGCAAACAACTATATTTACTTGTAAGAAATAGGAAACAGATACCAGACTTCTAAACACATGAGTGAAAAATGTCTCGCTCAACAAGGAATAGAAAGTACAATTTCAACTAGGTATATGACAAGATTGGAGACCTAAGACATCTACATTGGAAGAATTATAATTCCTCAAATAGAATTCTGATTCAAGAAATGCTCACAACATCTACATTTAGAACGCACAACAAATAGATACCCAAGGATTAATAGTAGACTATAAATTTTCCAGAAAAGGGAAATAGATGCAGCATGTTTCTAGTGGTTGGCAATCTTAAAAGAATCACCCTTCTCTTGAAGGCTAACCAGGGGACTGCCAAAGCTCTTCTTGAAGGAGTCAACACCTTCAACATCAAGCTGAGTACCAAACCTCATTCCAATCAAAACCAGGCTTCCCAAGTGCACCATATATGCCTTCAACTCCTGAAAAGTTCGAGTCAATGGTCCTTGATGGTACCATGGTGTAGAAACCTCACTTTAACAGCCACTCATTGATGGATTCCTACAGAAGAGTGCTCCAATGACAACAAGGCATTTCTCGATGCCAAAGCCCATTTTACACCTCCAAACCAACCCAAACCCCTAAATCTAGCCCAACATCATAAACCTACACCAAAACTCTAAGCCCAAGCCCATATGATGATCCAACACTCAAGAAATAGGCCCAAAATCTAGCTAAGAAGATCTGCAAAAGCCTAGGCGCACTAACCTGGTGCACCAATTCAGTGCTCCTAGTTGGCGGAACTATAAGGCACCATTAGGTAGCACAGATTGTCGATGTGATGCCCTGGGTCAGCGACTAATCTACTGAAGGGTGGATTGGTCATCCAGCACTAGGATCACCAATTCGCCTCTTCCCATTGGTTGGCACAGATCTGGGCGTGTCCCTTGATGTTTGTGGACCATCATTGTAATGACCCTGAGTCGTTATCCTAGTTTCTAGCCACATTTTTTTCCAATTACATTAACTATGAAACTAAATCCGATAGTAAACAATATAAATAAAAAATACTAATAACTGAAACATATTTAACTACTTACTTACTTACCCAGATCCCTTGATGTATGGTCAACTAACTTCAACTCCTAGTGTACTAACCAACTCCAAATCCTATCATGCACCTACAAAAAATATCAAATAAACACACATGAGTGACTACTAAGAGGTCACCCGACACGCATTCCACCAAAACACACACTACTTTGACCTCTATCCTAGATGCTGCCATACTACAACAGAGCAATACCCTTTTGCCCCACAAGCAACAAATCCTTTTTAAAACCATGCTTTTGAAAATCATTCTTTTCTTTTCTTTCAAAATCATACTCATGCTTTTCAAAAGCATTTCCTTTCAAATCATATGCATGTTTTTCAAAACCTTTATGCATACTTGACATGGCCACTTCTGCCAAATCAAGTTCATAATCACATGAGAGTGCTACACCAGCATAGAGCCTCTGCTCAGTCAGAATACACAAATCATATATCAAAAATAGGCACAAATCCTCATTTCTGAAACTACAACGCCACCTACGAGCCTAAATGACTTAATGCTCCTCGTGGGCTCAAAACAACTCAACACCACTCACGAATGCAAACAACTCAACACTACTGATGGGCGTAAGCAAAACAAACCTCAGCAAACACTGACCACAAGCAATTGTTAGGAACAAAACCCTGAACTTGCTGCATTGCCACGAATGGTGACACCCATCTGTCCTGACCAACAGGCCTCCTTGTGTGTCGTGCTGCTCGGTGCCATGCAACTGACACCTAGCCACAAATAGTTTACTGAAGTGTGATTGATGGTGTTTGCACTGTCACGGACAAACCACACACATCTAGGGAACCCAAACACATCTAGGGAACCCACCGAAGTCACCTAGAAGTGAGAAACCAAATCATCAAACAAACAACAACAAACATGTGGGGACTTACCTGGTCACCTAGAAACAACAACCAAACAATCAACAACCATCTGGGGACTCTTCAAGTCACCCAAAGCCAACAACACATATTTGGAACTCACAAAGTCTCCCAGAACACAATCAAATTACCAAACAACAACAAACATCTAGGGACTCACTAGGTCACCTAGAAACAACAACAGGAGGACAGAACTCCAAGCATCCTCCACAACAAAACCTAAACAAACACGACAAACAAGAAACTACAGACAATCAAGTATAACAACCAACACACATCTGGGAAGCCTCTTGCCTCACCCATATGTAACAATGGGAGAACAGAGCTGCAATCATCCTCCTTATAGACACAAAAACAAACAATAACAAACAAGGATCAATCAAATAACAACCAAATCAAACAAGAGCAAACAACAAACAACAAGCAACAACCAAAACAATTAATCAACCAAAGATAACCAATTATGGAAGGTCACACAAGAGGCAACAAACCACAACACCTCTCTTCCAAGACAAAACTAAACAGTCCAACTATGGATGGTGGCAAAGTATATACATCCTTTGGTCGGCTAACATAGGATGCGTAACCCCCTAAAGGAATTTAGGCTGTCTCTCTGCAAATGTCCTAGCTTCTCACGACCATGGTACACTAGCCAGACCAGTACGCAAATGGATGTGCACAATTTCTAGTGACAAGGCTCGTCTGGCCTCCCAAACACAACAAGGTCTCCTACCCTACATGCCAGTACTAAGTCTTGACCAGAACACAACTGCCACCCTTCTGCAACCACGCGATGCTTAATCCACATTAGACTAGTAGACAACACCAAAACCACGCTCCACAGAGTTTAAGAACTTAAGCGAGCTGCCCCACGTAGGCAACCACAACTTCAAATTTTGTCAAACAAGAAAAACACCAAAACTAGGTGCAAGTACATGAGTTATGGAGTCACTAACCAGATATCCCAAGGCTAGTGCTCATAGGTAACTTATTGCTATGATACTACTTTGTAATGACCCTGAGTCATTACCCTAGTTTCTAGCAACATTTTTTTTCAAATCACATTAATTATGAAACTAAATCCGATAGTAAACAATATAAATAAAAATAAATAAATTTAACTACTTACTTACATACCTAGATCCCTTGATGTGTGGTCTACTGACTCTAGCACTATGGCGAGGAAGTCTAAGGAAGATAATCTGCACTCTAGCGGGGAAATCCTAAAAAGGTAATTGAAAGAGACAAGCAGCACTCTAGCAAGAAAGTCTAGGGAGGATAATTGACACTCTGGCGGGGAAATCCTAAAAGGTAATTGAAAGAGACAATCGACACTCTAACGAGGAAGTTTAAGGAGGATAACCAGCACTCTAGCAGGGAAATCCTAAGAGGCAATTTGAAAGAGACAACCAACACTTTAGCGAAGAAGTCTAAAAGAGGATGACCAGTACTCTGGTGAGGAAATCCTAAAAGATGTTGAAAAAGATGACCAGCACTCCAGCGAGGAAGTCTAAGAAGGATAATCAGCACTCTAGTGAGGAAATCCTAAAAGAGTAATTGGAAAGAGACAACCAGTACTCTAGTGAGGAAGTCTAAGGAGGATAATTATCACTCTGGCTGGGAAATCCTAAAAAGATAATTGGAAGAGACAACCGACACTCTGGTAAGGAATTCTAAGGAAGATAACCAGCACGCTAGCAGGGAAATCCTAAAAAGGTAATTGAAAAAGACAACCGACACTCTATCGAGGAAGTCTAAGGAGAGTAATCGACACTCTGGAGGGGAAATCCTAAAAAGGTAATTTGAAAGAGACAATCGATACTCTGGCGAGGAGGTCTAAAGGAGGATGATCGACACTCTAGTGAGGAAATCCTAAAAGATAATTGGAAGAGACAACCGATACTCTGGCGAGGAAGTCTAAGGAGGATAACCGGTACTTTGGCGAGGAAATTCTAAGAGGTAATTCAAAAGAGACAATTGGCACTTTAGCGAGGAAGTCTAAGAAGGATAACTGTACTCTAGCAGGGAAATCCTAAAAAGGTAATTGGAAATAGACAATCAGCACTCTGGCGAGGAAGTTTAGGAGGATAACCAGTACTCTGGCAGGGAAATCCTAAAAGTAATTGAAAATAAACAACTGACACTCTAGCGAGGAAGTCTAAAAAAAAGATAACCGACACTTTGGCAAGGAAATCCAAAAGAAGTTTAAAAAGACGACTGGCACTCTGGCAAGGAAGTCTAAAAGAGGATAACTAGCACTCTAGTGGGGAAATCCTAAAAGATAATCTGAAGAGTTAACCGACATTCTAGCGAGGAAGTCTAAAAAAGGATAATTGATACTGTAGACACCCTGATTTTGAGGTAACCCAGGAATGAGTGTCCCTATGTTGCTTTGGATGCAATCAACCCTTAAACCGAGCCCCGAACCCATTAGCCAGAGCCCAAATCAGACATTTGTGAGCAGGGTTGGCGCACCAAGTTGGTGCACTAAGGTGGCGCACCAACCTGGCGCCCAGCTCTGGCTGCTGACCTTCCACCTTCCAGGCTGTTACTCTTGCAAACGAATATGCCAACGAATATTCGAGGCTTTTCGTTTGCAAGACCCCTTTGTAACCTCCCTAGAGACCACT
>JAMKQA010051848.1:0-14176 GCA_024699735.1 Posidonia australis
AATGAACATTCACCTACAGTTTCTTGGTCTCAGAACCTTAACCTAGGCTTTGTGTTTGACCACTCAGGAATATCGTCATATCTCCTAATTCTGGTAATACGATCCTCTAGTTTTTTAGTCCACAACAAAAATCGTGGAAAAATCTTTTCACAATCATTGTTAATATATTTTCTCAAAATGATTTCACATTCCAAAAACTAATCTTAGAATCAATACATAATCACAGAAAAATAAGCCATGCATATCAAGCAAGAAAACATGCTAGCCTGACACGCCACCATGCCATGCCAGGGACTCGCACCACCATCCTGCGACTCCAATTTCAAAAACTAGAGCTCAAACCGTAAGCTCGAAATTTTTCCCAATTTTTCTACGATAATCCATAAATCACACATAATATACCAAACGAAAGCCATGGGGATCATCTACCATATAAGATCAAGAAAGCACAGTAAATGGACATGTATGGCTCAAAATATCATCAATCAAAATCACAGAAAGTACTATTAATAATACACAAACATGGGGACTTGGTGAAATCTTCACAATACACAGTAAAAAGACAAATTCAAAACTACATGATGTCAGTGCACACAGGTGGAAGGACGGAGGGAGAGGAAGAAAGATATGGGGGGATTAAAGTGAAATTTTGACACAAGAAAGCACATGCACAGTGAACAGTAACCGAGAGCATACATATAATATATTAATCAATGTACAACTAAGAACTACCATGCTCATTTAATCTCTATAAAAATAATGAAAAATCTTCAAAAAATATAACAAGTCTCTCAACTAGCAAGATATGAACGTGCAACAACTTAACACAACATTTCATGCATAAAAAGGAACAATCGATGGGGATGTGTATCTTGAGACGACCTACACAACCCACGCACACAGCGGTTCTCTCTTCACAGAGCACGCACGAGTCTTCCACAACATCAAACAACAACCAAAATTTAAAGTTCGACCTCAAACTTATGCATGCAAGGGAAGAAAATGAGAACCCAACAATTGAGAATCCAAAACTCACCTCTAAGAACTCGCGTACACTCACGGATGGCAGTTGGAGCTCACTCTCCTCTCCACGAGCACATCCACACCTTCCATGCAACAACCAACAACATGGAAAACGACATGCATGCGAAGAGCAAGGCGAAAAATCGACATGCAAGCATGGAAGGAAGGAGAAACCCACACTGTAGAGTCAAAAACTCACCTCTACAGGGGCAACCCTGATGGGAAGGTCGTCGTTGGCAATGAGCCTGTTTTTTTGATTTCACCGGATTGCACTCCACCTCGTCTACGGTTTTAGTTTTTTTTTTTTTTACTAAATTCAAAATTTCTTTTAATATATTTTAATATATCATTTACTCTATCATTATGTGTATTCTTTATGAATATATTATTTCCTTTTGTAGTAGGAATTGTGTTGATCCACATCGGATCTTCTCTCATCCATATATTTTCATTATTGTGTTTTGGAAAAAAACAAGCGAGGAAAATGTCTTTTGCTTCATCTTCTTCCTTTCTTTTTTATCTCACGATTTAAAGATCCCAAAAAAACTTACACCTTAGAGATTTTGGTGTCGTATCTTTGGAGAGGAACTGGAAAATCCATATGCATGAGGACGGATTTTCTTCTTCAAGTTAAGGGATCCATCTTACTCCATCATAAGTTAAAATCTTTCTTGTTTCTTCTCTTTGTGTTTAATTATTCGTTATTTTGTTCATATCATTTTATATTTAATCAAATTATTGTGTTGATATTTACCTAAAAATTCTAACAATATTCAAGAAGAAAATTAATCCCTATCATACCTATATAGATTTAGGATTAAAATAAAATCACAACAAGTAAAGTTTAAGAACAAAGAGATTTAGGTGAATAACATGATTTTATTTTACTACATAGATTTCGAATATCATATAGTTTCAATAATAAAATATAATAAAGAAAAGATAGTTTTGATTTGTTTCATATATAATAAAATATAATAAAGCGATAAAATACAACCTTTCTGCAACTTTGTATGACTTTAATCTCATGATTTTCTAGGTAAAATATAATAGACAAAAATATGATAGATGAGGTGAGATGTTGACAAATTTTCCAGTACTGTTAGATATTTTCTTTTGTTAGATATGACGTATATTTATTAGTGGTGTAAAATGCATATCTGTTAAAAAAAATTGTAATGCTATTCTTTATCTTTTTCATGGAAAAGTATTATAATGACTTATTACTGCAAGGTTATATTGATGCTCTATTACTGAGTAAATGATTTTTAATACTTAATTCATTGCTACCATTGACACACTTTCTATTTTACTAAGATATTTCTTCTGCAGTTAATTTACTCCTTCCTTTGAATGAAGGATGTATTTATTTCCGTTATTTCCATTCTTGTTAGCATTGTGAAACTCATACCATATTTTTAGATTTTAATATTGAAATTTATTCAAAAGAGCCTTGGTGTAAATTGTAAAGGACTTAGATTTTTTTCTATGTTTTTTACAATGTTGTCATTATGTCAAAGTTACAAAGGATTGAATTCTTTTACTTCTTAGTTTCTCCTATAACAGGGATTCTAGGAATAAGCTCCATCTTTTGTTTCTTAATTCCATATCAAATATATGTGATTCTTGAAAGATTAGGATATGTTAATAAAGAATGTATGAAAAGAATGATGAATTTAGAGTTAATTCTTAAGCTTTAAAATGCCAAACATAAGAAATGCTAAACCTGTGTTGAAGCAAAGTAACTTAAAAAACCATTTAAATCAGTTCAACATAGAAAAATTGAGTTGTTAGAATAATTCACACAAATATATGTGAAATAATTAGTGAATTAACTAAATGAGGTAAAAGATATTTCATAACTTTTATAGGTGATTTTTCCAGATATTGCCATGTATATCTTATGAAACATAAAGATGAAGTCATGGGAAAATTCTTAATTTACAAAGCTATAGCTAAAAGAAAAACTGGAAAATTAATAAAAAAAAGTGAGATGAGATAGGAGAGGAGAATATACTTCAATTGAGATTTAAAATTATTGTAAAAAAAATGGAATAATACAACAATTAACTTCACTATATTTACCTCAATCTAATGGTATTATTGGAAGGAAAAATAGAACTTTAGTTAATATGATAAATTCTATGTTAATAACTTCAAGATTGACGAAATGTTGGTGGGGTAAAATACTTTTAATTTCGTGTATAATTCTTAACATGATATCTCAAAAAGGAAAAGATTTAACCCCATATGAAATGTGGCATAAAATAAATCTCAATCTTAAAACTCTTAAAATTTAGGGTTGTTTTGCTAAGGTTGGGATTCTTGATAATAAGAAAAAAAACTTGATTCAAAAATTGTGGATGGTATTTTCTTAGGGTATGCAAACAATCAATATGTGTATAGATTTTTGGTAAAAAATCTGATAAATGAAATTCCAACAAATGTAATTGTTGAACAAAGAGAAATTACATTCTTTGAAAATATTTTTTCTATAAACAAAAAATCTAATTAAGTTGTTTCTATAGACTCAAGTGTGTCTTCTACTAAAATATCTGAAACTCAAGAAGAACCACAGATAAGGAAAAATAAAAGACCTAGAAAAGAGAAAAATCTAAGAGATAATTTCATAACATATCTAGTAGAAAATGATTCTAAAACATACAATGAAGCCATTATATAATTCTAGAGATGCCACATATTGGAAAAAAGCTATAAATACTAAAATAGAATCTATAATGATAAATCATGCATGGATATTAAGTGATTTACCTAAATGTAGTAAATCAATTGGTTGTAAACGGATCTTAAGGAAAAAATTAAGATTAGATGGTTCCATTGAGAAATATAAAGCTAGATTATTGGCTAAGGAATTTTCTCAGAAAAAAGGAATAGATTATTTTGATACTTATTTTCTTGTAACCAGACTTTCTACTATTAGGATACTTTTAGTTTTGGCCTCTATACATAATCTTGAAATTTACCAAATGGATGTAAAACCTGTATTTTTAAATGGTGATTTAGAAGAAGAATCTATATAAATCAACTTGAAGGTTTTATAGTTAATAGTCAAGAGAATAAAATGTGTGAATTAATTAAATCTTTATATGAATTAAAACAAGTTCTAAAATAATGGAATGAAAAGTTTGATAAAGTCATCACTTTTGCTGGTTTTGCTATCAATGATTATAATAGATATGTGTATCGTAAAATGATGGGTAATAAATATGTAATTCTGTATCTTTATGAAGATGACATACTTATATTTGGTTCTGATATAAATGTGATTTATAAGACTAAAAGTTATTTGTCAAAAACTTTGATATAAAAGATTTAGGACAAGCTAATGCGATTTTAGAAATCAAAATAATTAGAACTTCAAGTAAAACTGCTCTGTCTCAAACACATTTTGTTGAAATTTAATCAAGAAATTAAATTTCTTTAATATTAGGCCTGTTTGTAGTCCTATTAATATGGCATTAAAATTTTATAAACATGATGGTTCTCTTATTGCTCAATCTAGAAATGCTCAAATTATTGGCAGTGTCATGTATCTTACTAATTGCACAAGACTTGATATTATACGTGTTGTAAATATCTTGACTAGATATACTGTAAATCCTAGTAAGAAACATTGGGAAGCTATAAATAGAATGTTTGATTATTTAAAAGTCACTAGTGATTATGTATTACATTATTTTGGTAATCTTGGAATACTAGAAGTCTATTGTGATGTTAATTGGACATCTACGTCAACTAAAGTTTACTAGTAGTTTTGCTTTCTTTTTAGGAGGTGGAGTTATATAATAGTGTAGACACCCTGATTTTGAAGTCACATGGCAGCAGGCTCCTTTGGATGATGTTCTGGTTGCAACCACCAAAACCCTGGCCCACTTAAGCCCACACAAGCCCATACAAGCCCATACTAATCCACTATGACCAAATTAAAATAAAAACCAAACAAAACACATTTGAAATACTTAAAATCCCAATTAATGAAACAAAAACCTAAGTTCAAGTCTAAATCAAATTAAAACACTTAAAATTAAATTAATGAAACAAAAACCCTAATTCAAGTCAAAGTCAAATTTAAAACACTTAAAATCCAATTTAAAAAACAAAAAACCCTAATTCAAGTCTAAATCAAATTAAAACACTTAAAATCCAATTAATGAAACAAAAACCCTAATTCAAGTCAAAGTGAAATAAAATCCACTTAAATCCATTTAAAATCCAAGTAATTAAGTGAAAACCCTAATTAAAGTCAAAATCCATTAAAAACCCTAATTAATTGAAATTCAAAACCTTAATCAATCCGAAAACCCTAACTAAACCAATAAACCCTAATTTAAAATCCAAAAACCCTAAATAAACCAATAAACCCTAATTAAAACACAAAAACCCTAAATTAAAACCATAAACCCTAATTAAAATTAAAAATCCTAATTTAAAACCAATTAATTAAATCCTAAATCCCAAAATTAAAAATCAAATTTAAATCACAAAACCCTAATTAAAAACTTAAAATAAAAAATCCTAAAATCCATGAACATCCCAAAACAATAATAAAATAAAAAACCTAAAGCAATTAAAACCCTAATTTAAAACCAATTAATTAAACCTTAACCACAAATTTAATTAAAATCATAAAACATAAATAAAAAGCCTAAATTAAAATCACAAAACCCTAATTTAAAACTTAAAATCAAAAACCCAAAATCCATTTAAAACCTTAAAACAAAAGAAAAAAAAAGAAAAACAAGAAACCCCAAAACCCTAAGCCCATTTGCAGCCCAATAACCCATTTAATTCATAAACCATAAAACTATACAAAACGCAAAAATAATTCCGGTGAGCCACCGCCGGTGACCCTGAGTTTTCCGACGACAACTCCGGTGACCTCCCGAAGAATCCAGAAGTAACTTCAGATCCTCGAGATCTCCGATCAACTTCCTCCAGCTCACGCACACGATCCTACGACGTCCAGTGGTTGAGGAGGAGGATCCACGGCGGAGGAAAGCCACGTCGGGCTATAAAGCCTTCACCGCCGACTAACCGGAGAACCATCTACAGCCATCCGCTTCCAGCCATTTCCTGTGCGATCGAGCCCTAGAGAGTGAGCACCTAGTCCACCCTAGAATCCCCAGCAATTCTCACATCCAGAAACCTCCACTGTGAGCCCCCTTTACCGCAGTTAGAGTGACCACCAGAGGAGCCTCGCCGTCGAGCCGCTGGGAGAGGCACACCACCGAGGTAACCCTCTCTCCCCTCTTTTTCAGTTTAGGCATGCCCCTTAGGTCTTATTAGGCATTCTGAGTTGGGTCACGGTGGAGCAGAGCCTACTGCGCACCGCCAGCCCCTTCCTCCAACGATAGGTTCCTCGTCGTCAGCGAGGCTTCCAGCCTCTTGACCTCAGGCGAGGCCCTCGCGGGCCTCTCCTTCCTTCTCCCCTTTTCTTCCTCCTTCCTGGACTCCTTCCACTCCAGAGAAGCCCCCGGAGACTCCCTGTCGTCGTCGATGCCCTCTCATCGTTGCCGTAGCACCTCTGTTCGGCTTCGAGATGCGCTGGAGTTCTTCAGGCGCCCCCGCTCCGCGCTGTCGCTCTAGGAAGCGTTGCCACCTCCCCACGAGCGCCTTCGTGTCGCTATGCCACCGCTTGGATCACTGCAGCAGCTCAACAACCTCCGTTGTGCCTGTCGCCGGAGTCAGAGGTGGGAGGAGCACTCTGGACCTCCCCGTAGCACGCCGATACCTCCCAGAGCTCCGTCGTGGCTCTCCGAAGCTTCCCAGCCATCACCGCTCCGCTTGGACCGCTTGCACGCCACTAGCCCCTCTGCTGCCATCTTCCTCGGCGCCACAGAACACCTCGTCGGAGCGCGAGATGAGGGAAGGTCTTCAAGCCACCCCAGTCCCTTCCAACGCGTCAAAGATCGTCATCGTGGCTCCCCGAGGCTTCCCCAACCACCGCTCACCTTCCTCCGCCGCTGAGTCACAGCTGGTACGACGCCGGAGTGATTGTCGGAGGGGGAACGTTGGTGATCCTCGACGATCTTCGAATAACTTTAGTTTAGGTCCAGGCCCTTTTAGTTCTAGGTTTTACGTTAGGATTCTTAGTTTATTACACTTAGATCCTTTTTCTTTTAATTTAGGTTCTGATCTTTTATAGTTTAGCCCCTGTAAATTTAAAATACTTTCATTCCCTTTATTTTCTCTGTGTCATTTGCATATAATGCCCTGCATATTTAGATTTTTCATTCTTAATGCATTTAAACATGTTTTATCACATCTAGGTCCCTGGAACCATGATTTCTTTACACTTAAGTCTTAAACATTTGCATTTAGCTTCTGAAATCTTTCAAAATGAATTTTTTCTGGGAAAATTGTAATCTGAGTCCTAAAAGATTTAAAAATCACACTGACTATCATTGAAATTGAATTTTCTTTACATTTAAGTCTTGATCTTTTGCATTAAGCCATCAGAACTTTAAAAAATGAGTTTTCTCTGAAAAGTTTGCATCCTGAATCCTAACAAACCTCATAATTACACTGACTAGTACAAAAGCCTAATTTTTATCACATTCAGGTCCTGAAATCTTACATATAAATCCCTGGATTCACATTAAATCATTCCTGAGCACATATAATTTGCATATAGGCCCTTAGATTATTTCTAAATACATCATTTAGGATTTTAAATGTTTTCTTACAAATTTTGGATATTTTCACTCATGGCATGTCACTGCATTAAATCATAGATTCCATTTAAAAATCATGTTTTCACTGTGAATTGATCTTTAGTCTCACATTTTAACCACATTTGCACTTATGTGTGAATTTTACACTTTAGACCCTGAATTTTCAGGAAATTACCCAAGTACAATTTTCATATCTTAGTGCCACATTGACACTGGATCCATCATCTTCATGTTAGAATAAAAGCCACGAATATATTTTTCATCCAGATTTTCACTCTTTTTTTGAATTTTGCTTCTTAGTCCTTATGCTTGTCCTTTATTATGTTTACATTATTTTGTTGTTTTTTTTCTCCATGTTTCCTTGCAAATAATATTTTCTAGACATTTTACACACATTTTGACATGACTTAGATCATGCATCACTCCCATAATGCATTTATCACATCTGGGTCAGGAAAATGACTAAATTGCCCCTGTGCCTCGAAATCATGAGCATGCATCTCAAATTTTGCACTCAGCCTTACATAGTCCTTGTTCAAGCCATTCCTTAGAATTTTTGCACATTTAGGCACTTATCCATGCATTTCATGTTATTTTTCATCACATTTGCGTATCAGTCCATCCCTATTTAGCAAGTTTGCATCTCATGCCGTTATTTCAAGGATTTCTGTCTTCACTTTGCTTTCGGAGTCTCTCTTCCAATATCCGATTTGATTTACTCCTACATCTCAGATTTCTTTTGATTTGAGTTGGATTCATCGCTCGAGGGCGTACACTAACTGATCGAAAGGCTCACATTGGCCCATTTGCAGATTATTTCTCTCCTTTGATTTTCACAACTCTTTCCATGATTCTGAGGATTTGGGTTGACCCTGCCTTTTACCTTTTTGATATTAGTATGGTTTTCCCGAACATTCTGTCCTAAAATATCGTTATTTTATGTGATTTTCTTCGCATAACGTAGTTTGCCTGTTTCATGTGGGTTTCTTCGCAATTTTCCCATTCAGATATCCATAGTGCTTTCTACGCTTCTAATGATTTGGGTTTGTTGTATTTTCGATCCCTTAGACACTGATGTGATTTTATGAGTCATTCTTTACAATAACACCGTCATTTTATGTGAATTTTTTCACATGTCCAAGTTTGCTTGTTTTGCGTTGACTTCTTCGTAATTTTTTCATCTTGATTTCCACAATGTTTTTCCATGATTCTGATGACCTGAGTTGTTTGCATTGTTGATTTTCATGAGGTTTGTATGATGTTTTGAGCCTTTCTTGCCAAAAATCTCGTTATTTCATGTGATTTCTTTTGTTGTGTCATATTTTGTGATTTCATCTTTTCGTGCGGATTTTTTTACAGTTTTCGCATACCATCTTGCACATCCATCCGGTTTTGCCTTGGCAGTCATATTAGCATGTTTAGAGTATGATCTAGGCTTAGCAAGCATTCATCTAGCCTTTAGCAAGTAATTTCGACTAGAAAGATCGAATTTCTTGGGCGTACGAGGGTGCCTAACACCTTCCTCGTGCGTAATAGGAATCCTTGCCCATCCTCTGGTTAGCAGGCATCCAGCCTTTACATCTGTATCTCATGCATTCAATCTTTTGTGATTTTCCTCGTCTTTCCATTAAAAGATTAGGTGACGAATCCTTTTATTTTTCTTTTATCCTATCTTGTGCCTTTGCCATCTTGGCATGGCTGTGATCTCCTCCCTCTAGCGCGATACTGCGCCTGACCCCCGAGCTGGCATGGTCACAAATAGAATTCTTCAAAATAAACTTTAATCTCTAGGTCAATAATACTGAGGTTGAAATTATAGCATTTGAACTAATAGGTGCAGAAGCTGATTGGCTTAGAGAATTATTGTTAGACTTACCTATTAGACCAAATCCTATGCCATCAACTTGTGTTCGTTGTAATAACACTGTTTGTATTGCCTTAGTTAAGAGAGTTAGCACAAATGAAAAATTAAATAGACATATAAAGTTGAGACATAAGACAATTAGACATTGGTTGTTAACTGAAGTTATTTCACTTGAATATGTGAAATCTAAAGAAAACTTAGTAGATCATTTAACTAAAGGCTTATCTGAGAATTTTGTTATATCTTCATCGAGGGGGGATAGGACTTAAACTTATAAAAAGTCTTGTGCAATGGAATATCCATTAGAGAAATTCTATTACCATACAAGACAAAGCACTGAAATTATGGAGTGTAACTCTAACTCTATTCCTAAGATGATAGTGGCTAAGTTACAATAATAAAATTAAATTGAAACCTACATGGTAGGGTAATGTATTGCAGATTATCCTTGCAGATTACCCTTTGAGACTAGTGTAGGGTCCTGGGCTGGTTTTGGGTAAATGCTGGGTTTTTGATATAGTTTAGGGTGTGAAAGGAGGTTTGAAGCTAGGAATTGTCTCGTTGCTGTCGGAGTGAGTTCTACTAGAGGAGTCTATCTACAAGTCGCTGTTAAATTGGTGTGTCGATACTTTTTTATTTTTGACTATAACACTACAGTACGATTTAAAGATTTCAAAAAACGTGTTCCTTTGAAGATCTTAATGATATATCATTGGAGAGGAACTAGAAAATTCCTATGTATAAGAGTGGATTTTCTTTTTCAAGTTAAGGGATCCATTTTGCTTCGTCAAAAGCTAAGTTCATTATTGTTTCTTCTCTTTGTGTTTAATTATTTGTTATTTTGTTCATATCATTTTTCATTTGATCATATATTGTGTTGATATTTGCCTAAAAGTTGTAACACCTTGCACTCCAACTCTCTCTCTCTCTCTCTCCCCCTCCCTCTCCCCCTCCCTCTCTCTCTCCCACACTTGTACGAAGGAAGAATGAGGTGGGATGAAGAAACACGAATATGCCACCTCCTATAAATATCCATGAGCCAAGAGATACGTTCAAGCAAATCCACAGCAAAACATGCATACTGCCACTTGCACAAACACTAGTTACACTTACACAAGCACAAAAATGCACTTGGAAAACCAACACTTGCACGACATGCTTCCCAACCATAAGTACGTGTAAGAGGAATCCTTTGCAATACATTCACATTCACATAACCACTTATTATTAGCCAATAACTTATGCAAATGAAATAATAATCCATCAAGTACGCACTAAGATCTCACAAATAATTTCTAATAATAAACCAAAATTATTCAATATAAATATCCTTAAGGATCCACATAGCAAGTCGTCCTCTAACATAAGAAAAACACCATCATCGGTCCGAGTTACAACACCAAACTCAGTAGTGGCAATCAAATATTGCAGGTGTTACATTATTGAACATCAATTTTCATTAAAATAATCAACTAGATTTGTGTACGAATTCTAACCGATGAATGCCGAGGTTGATTTCTTATACTCAAGTTTTTTGGACAATATGAAGGATCCGAACTCCATATAACTGCATACCATAATGCAAGAATCCTCTGTCGTTGTCCAAAGATATGCAACAAATTATTGTGAATTCTATAACCCGTGCCTGGATAGGGTACCCGGCATTCCAAGGTTGTCCTTGTTGGGTAACCTGATGGTCTATGCCCCAAGTCGTTCAGAATAGTGAAATAGTGGTTTTCTAGTCCTAGTATAAAAGATAATATATTCGCACCTTGTGCTGGAATAAATCTAGATTTCCTCAGTTAAAGAAAAGGCTATTTATCTGCTCTTTGACAGAAGTCCCTTGGTAACCCTAGTGAATGAAGCATTTCGAGGAAAAAAGGAGGAACTCCCTGATTCTCCAGGAAGAGGTCATGGCTGAACACTAGCAAATCCTTCTGTTGTATGTGATTTTTCTTTTATCACCAAAAACTACACATCTGTTATTGTTTTATTCTTACCTGCAGCGTCTAGCATACATAGCTGGGGAGAATAGACTGGTTGATGAAGATCAACTTGGGATCTAATATTCACTACATTTTGTCGAAGTGGATCGATCGTTCAGCATGATGTGTTTGGTCGAAGAGAAATGAATGAGATGCTGTGAGCTTCTCGCGTTTGGTTAGGTGAATAATGGAGAGAATTAGAGGTGGGTTTCTCTTGCTTAAGTTAGGAGAATAATGAAAAGCTTTTATCTGCAGATGGGACACAAGCGAATCATCTAAAATGATGATTGTGGAACATGTTACGAGCATCAAAGAGAGAAGAGCTGTAGAGATCGAGCAAATCGTTTGTTGTTTCATTACTTGGCGGAGAAAAAATCCCAATTTGTACACTGTAAGAGAATTACAAATGGTAGATTTATAAAATTGCCAACTCGTGGGTAGATACAACCTTATTTTGGGAGAAAAATCTGTAATATAATTCAACATCCCCTCGTAAAGAGGCTTCTTGAAACATATGAAATTTAGACACAAGGAGAAGAAGATAACAAGGAAGATGAGACTTAGGGTCTGTTTGTGCTTTGTAAACAGAAGGAATTGGAAACCCATGGTCAAAAGGAAATCAAAGGAAATAGAAATCAACGGAATTCATTTTCCGTTTGACCAAATTTCTAGTATTTGTGCCTATCATTGGAAACAAACAGGAAAGAAAGTGATGTATTTGTGCTTGTCAATGGAAACAGAAGGAAAATAATTTTAATTTGTTCAAATAAACATAAATGTCTTAAATTTTACAATAATATCAAAAATAATGAAACTACATAATCAACGAAATCACATAGAATTAGCGATATTAATTCGCATCTGATCAGCTATCATTTTTTTTTGTTTTTGAGATAATCCCACCCCTCTGTGTGTCTCTTGAGCTTCCTCATCATAATATTCTTCAAAAGTTTGTATTTGGTTTGAAAAATGATCTTCAATGGCTTTTTCATTTTCCTCTAACTCATCTTCAAGATCTTCAAGTAAATCAGTTTTGTCTTCTCTACGAATGAAATTATGTAAAAAAAAAACACGACAATACTATTTTAACTTGTGTCTCAAAAGAAAATGGCATGTAACCTCGTAAGATGGCAAATCTGTGCTTTACTACCCCAAATACACATTCAATAATGTTTCTTAGCTGAGAATGTCGATAATTGTAATTTTCAATAACATTAGTTGACAATTGATCTCTATCATATTCACTTAAATGATACCTAATACCACGATAAGGAGATATAAATTCTAATCTATTAGGATAACCAGCATCTACCAAATAATATTTTTCTACAAAAAATAACATTAATTACAAATAAATTTTAGATAACAAGTTATTAACTACCATTAAGTTTAAAACATAACAAGTTACTGCCATCAACTTTAGGTTTATACATTAACACAATTTTTTTAAATTGGTTTACAAATAACACAATTGACAAGCAGTGGTATCGGCAATTGTACATGCAAACCTGGGAAAGTGGTAAACTGTAATTCCTAAGTTGTGGATGTTAGAAGAGGGGGCAAAACATGCAATCCGGTTTGTTTACTTGGTAAACTCAAGAGAGAAGAAACCATTTTATCTTGATCAAGATCAAGAGATATCCCTTAACTTGTGATATTTGTATTAATTTCTAAAAGTAAATTTCTTTGATTTCAAATACAAGTTTAAAATGTATATATTCTTTCATTTCTCACCGACAGAGGTTGAAATTTGAAGGAAAAATATTTACCACTTTTTCCCATCTATGCACATATATGTCGATGGAGTCAAAGGGAAATTATAATATTATGGTTTCAATTTCCCTTCATTCACGTTTGACTTCATATTTTTTCTTTGTTACATGTAAATTAAATTTTTTTTTTTGTTAACGGTTGAGATAGAATAGTATATAATTGGCTTAAGTGTCATGGAATACAATATCCGAAGTATAATTATTACAATACCGTAGGCATAATTGCCATAAACAGTCTCCAAAATTGCCCCCCAAAGTGGGATCATAAAAGTATTACATCAAAGATTTTTTTTTGAAAATTGACCAACATAAGGTCAACATTACTCTAGCATGGCATGGTGGTATTCATCTCCTGATGGTTCATTTAAATAGGAAAGTCCTGATGAGGAGGGAATGGAAGAAGCAAAGGCAGGCTCCACGGGTTGTGCAGCCATTGCAGAGACAAACTGCACCATTTCCTCCTTTTCAAACCCTGTTACAAGATTTCCCACCCAAAATTTCATCAAAGAGATAATATCATTAATGATCATAAAGCATGGTTTACAAATACACCGAAAAATCCTACTATTCCTTTCTTTCCAAATCAACCAGAGAATGATTTGGAGAAGCAAAGTCCACCCAGAAGAAGGTAAATAAAACTTGAGTTGAGGTGCAGATAAAAATAAATCCCCAACAGAGAAATAGCCAAGGTATAGGTCTAAGACCAAAAAGAAATCCCAGATCTTCTTAGCAAAAGAATAATTAAGAAACAAATGAGTATTATTTTCAATATATAATGAGCAAAATGTACACAATGGAGAACCAGGCCAAGCTCTTTTTAACAGGTTTTCTTTCGTT
>JAMKQA010051849.1:0-23942 GCA_024699735.1 Posidonia australis
TGAGTGTTTATCTCAGATGTTTTGTCATATTTTTCTTTCAAAGCATTCCACAGTGTGTAAGCCGTAGTGTGAATTTCGAAACATTTAATTAAACTATCATCCATAAACATGAACATAAGACTCTTGACTTTCTTATCTTCATTTTTCCATTTCCTACTTTCAGTTTCAGAAATGTTATTTCCTTCCGGAGGTTTAGATTCAATTACATGTTCCAAATTGTCATATTCCAATGCATGTTTTATTTTCCTATGCCACATCTCATAGTTAACCCCATTCAATTTCTCAATTTTTGTCATTTCAGTCGAGAACAGTTTGCTAGTCATTTAGCTACAAAAAAAAATTCCAAATTTAAAATTTTGTATGTCAACACAAAATTTAAATTACTAATAAGAAAATTAAATTCCTGAAATTATTAAATTTTATAATAACTTTCAAAATAATTTTCAGTTAAAAAAAACAAAATTCCAGAAATTTATGCAATTTCCAAAATTAACAACTTGATGATTAACAATGTTTTAATTTCAGAAAACAAATAAAATTTCAATTTCCCAACCTAAATCATGCAAGTATTATTTCCTTTTATTAATCAAACATGTAAGATAATTTAAAATTTAAAACATGTAAATATTATTATTATTATTATTTAACAACAATATTATTGTTAATAATTCCTAAATATTTTAACAAAATTTTTAATATCAATTAATCCAAAAGAAACATCTAATATTCAATTAAATTCCTAATTATTTTAATTAACAGACACTTAAAATGTTAACTAAAACAACCCCCCTCTTTTTTTTATTAACATGCAATCCCACCCTTAAATAAATAATGTAACCTAACCTCCACCAATATTGCAACACGCACGGAGAAGACGACTGTGAGAGGGTGTGCGATTCTGCGTGGGGAGCTACGGTCACGCACGGCTGCACAGAGGCAGGGTGCACGCGGGGAGGCGACGCGGGGAGGCAGCGGTGACACACTGAGGCAGGGCGCGGGGAGGCGGTGACGCAAATCAGGGGCACGCGATCTCGCGCTGGGAGGTAGCGGCGGCACGCCCATGGAGCTCACGGTGAGCGGGAGACAGCGCGTGATGTCTGCGGCACGCGCGGGGAGGTGGCGCGCAGATCCGGAGCAGGGCTCGCGCTTGCGAGGAGGGAAAGACCGCAGGGATGCGGCGACACGCGGGGCGAGGCGGCGGCACAGATCTGGGGCAGAGCTCGCGCTCGCGGGGAGGGGAAACCCGCAGGGATGCAGCGGCGGCACGACGAGCTCGGGCACCGTGGGGATGCAACGGCGGCACGGCGAGCTCGGGCACGGTGGCTCTGATACCACTTGAAGGAAAAGGGACGACTGAACAGAGTGTTCCGACGTCACGCGATTGGGGCTCCGGCGATGGTCAAGCAGGAGAAGATCACTGTAAGTATTTCTGTTTTTCTTTTCCTTTGTCTTCTCCTCTATTTATAGGGGACCTCGACCACCCCTCCGCCCTCCTCCAACGACTTCCCTTAACCGTTTCATTTTCGGTCATAAAGGCCTGGTAACCGTCGGAGTTAATTCGGCCATGAATTGGTGAAAACGGTCGTCCGTTTCACTCTTCATTTGAAATGGTCTTCAATGACCATTACTTACATCGCTTATGCTAAAAAATGGATAAGAGTTTTATTAGACTATATATTCTTGCTCATGATGATATTAATAATGATACTTGTGATTTATGTTTTTATTTATGTTTACAATGATACAACCTTTTGCTATGCATGATGTGTATAGATCTTTATTGAATTATTCTTTCTACTCATGCTTATTGATAGAGAAAGCTTATTGAATATCTTTTATTTCTATTATATGTTATATGATATAATGACTACCTTATAAAAATTAAATTTAATGATTCTCATACTTATTGAATATCTTTTAACTTTTGATAATGCTCTTACTTGTATTGCTTTGATCTTTAGATTTACGACTTCTATTCTTTTTTACTTATGTCAAAGAAGGGGAGAGTAATAGGTATTCCAAATCTATGTTTGAGCTTATTATGTTAATTTAAGTTAGTGGGTGATTGAGTCATACTTGAACATATTTTTGTTTAACTTGGATTATATATTATTGATACTCTTTTATTGTACTCATATGGTCAGGAGGAGCATTGATGTTTTTATTGACATATTTAATGCATATTCCAAGGGAAAGCTATTTCCATAACTTTGAAGTATTTATAGTTTTGTCATCATAACAATGAGAGAAATTGTTAGCTAAATTAGTTTCATTTCAATTCTGATGATATTAAAATATATTTATATGCTAACCCTTCCTAATAGGTTAATGAAGAGTGCTTATAGTTTTTGGCAAAAGAAGAAGGTGAAATGGTCAAGAAAGAGATCTCATGGTAATTCAAGTTGACTTAAATCTATCTTAAGTCAAATCATTTGAAGATAAGAAATCAAGTTTTTATTATAATTGTAGTTCATGTATATGTATATTATTGTATTTTAATAACTTGTAATAATCTCCTAAATACTCCCATAATGTCATAGGAAAGTAGTTAAAGCCACAAACCCAATCATTCATTAATTACATTTCTTTCTAGAGCTTTTGAGGGTATTTTAGCATATCGAGTTGATTTGAGTATATTGAAATCTGGACTTATGATGGTTCCAAACAGAGAATCAATTCGTCATATTAAATTTATTTTGATTTATTGAATTGGTCGACTGTTGTGAACTCCTATGAGTTATTCGGCCTACCAAATATATTTTGGTTTATCAAATGGTTAGTCGTTGGACCTTTTTTTGTAACCATTAGACCAACATTTAATGCCATTCTTTGACCTAAAAGTTGCCACCCATTAGCACTCATCTGTACTAATACTCTATGCTATTCATTCATATCCTTTGAGACAGGTTAATTTTCAAGAGCTTTTTACACTTCATTCAAGCCATAACAAGTTATTCATTGTTTATTAATCAAAAATTTACTTGCTTAATTGTGTGTTTGGGAGACGTAAAAAGAGTTTAGATTCGTAATCTTTCTTTCCATCAAATGTACAAGCTTCTTTGATTGTGAGAAGGGAATGTTGTAGATTTTGTAGAGTCTTGGTGAGATTTTCATAAATAGGTGTAGAGGCAGAATCTTGGCTCAGAATCCATATTAGTATAGAGAATTCTCAAAGGGTTATCGAGGAGTGGATTTACTTAGGGTGGTTTCTTTTGCTATTAATTTCTCTCACCTTCTTCTTTACATACTTGTAGTTTAATCTTCAATTCTCATTATTATTATTATTTGCTTGTGTTTGTTAATATAGTTTGTAACTGCCTATTATCCTAATTTTTCTATTTATCCTTCCTCTAGAGAAGCTTTAGATCCTTACAATTACTGTATTGGTTGAAGGTTTCAACTGTAGATTGATTCATAATAAGCAGTGAAAGGGAATCACTTAAGATCGAACACCATCATTCTTGAATGAAATAAAAAGACATGCAAGAACTCACTCAAGTGAAAAAAGAAAATAAGAGATGGAAACAACGACGGATTTACATATTGGTTGGGTGAGGCATGTGTCTCACCCTATTTTTAAAAAAAATATCCAAGTAATATATAATTTATCCAACTAAAGTACCTCACCCTAGTAGATAGCAATTTTAATCGCCTAACACCTCCCTGAATCCTTGAGTCCTAACAACAGAGTAGACATACGCCCACATGCACCATGACACCAAGACAAACCTCCTCCACTGCCTCTACCAAAAGTCCAAAACCACCACTAGCACCTCCTCCTGGTTAGTTCCTCCATTACCTCACCGAAACCACCACTGGCACCTCCTCCTACTCAACTCCTCCACTACCTCCATAGAAGCCACCATTGGCACCTCCTCCCGCTCCACCACTATCTCTTTCCTAAAGTTGTCATTGATCTAGTTTTCGTAACACAAGAATTTACATATTGGAAAGATAAAAAAAGAATAGATAATCATCAAAGTTTATATGATAGTCACTATAATGTTGCTAAACAAAAGTGTATTATATCGAAAATTGAAAAATAACAAATTGTAGTTTCATTTTTTAAACAATCATATAAAATTCGAAAAGAATATCATGCTTGTTTGCAGACATTTGTAGATTGTGTAAGGTTTCTTTTACATTAAGATTTATCTTTTCGAGATCATGATAAATTTGATAAATCTATTGACCAAGGAAACTTTCTTAAACTTTTAAAATACCTAACAGATTATAATGAAGACATTAAGAAAGTTGTGTTGAAAAAATTTTAAAAACGTTAAAACTTACAATACCTTCAATTTAAAAAGATATTGTTAGTATTATTGTAAATGAAACTATTGAGAAGATTGTCAAATATATTGGATACAATGGTTTGTCTGCTATTTTAGTGAATGAGTCTCGGTGATGTATTTATAAAAGAACAAATGACTATGGTACTATGATACATAAACAAAAAACGAGAGATCATTGAGTATTTCCATGGTTTAGTGCATATTGGCAACACATTAGCTTAATCACTTAAGTTAGCAATTGATAACTTGTTTTCCAAGTTTAGTTTAAACATTCACAGTTTGTGTAATCAAGGATACAATGATGTAGGCAATATGAAGGGAAAGTTTAATGAGTTAGAAAAATGATTATGATAGCAAATCCTTATGCTTTATACATTCATTGTTTTGCTCATTCATTATAACCGACACTTGTAAAAATTGTAGAGAATCATATAGAAGTAACTTCACTTTTTTATGTGATCTCCATTCTAATGAATTGTGTTAGAGAATCTTGCAAGCGTTGTGATACTCTCCATGCAAAAGAAGGTGAAAGAGTCGTCAAGGAACTTGAATCATGAGAAATTAAAAGTAGTAGTGAAAGAAATAAAAAACTTAGCATGAAAAGGGTTGGTGAAACACAACGACGATCTCATTAACACTTAGATGTTAATTTATCTCTTGTGTTTTCTTTTGCAGTGCAAGTTTTTAAAATCCTTAGAGTTAATGATGAACTAACAAAGACTAGAGCACAAATTAACACTTATGTCAATCTAATTCAAACATTTGATTTTGTGTTTTTCCTACTTTTGATAAAAAATCTCTCAAGAATAACATGTGAGTTGTCCAAAGCACCACAGAAAAAAGATCAAGATATTGTGAATGCAATGAACTTATACTATCCAAGTTGCAATTTGACTTTATAAGCAATGATGATGGTGTATAAGAGTCTTTTATTGATAAAGTTATGTTATTTTGTAAGAAACATAATATTAAAATCAAATGTATGAATTACATTTATCAAAAATTAGGGAGAACATGTCAAAGTTAAGAAGAGAAAACAAATTTGCACACATTTTGATTTGAGTTTTTCAACAGAGTGATTGATTTATTGATAAATGAGCTCAATGATCGTTTCAACGAAAGGAATATAAAGTTATTATTACGTGTTACTTGTCTCGATTCAAGTGATGGTTTTGTTTTCTTCAACAAAGAGAAGTATAACTTGTTCAACTTTATCTTTTTTATTTCTCTCTTATTGTTATTGAAAGGCCTAAAAATTAGTTTAATACCTAAATTTTAAATGTTTGTAAGATACTAAAATTGAAGTTTATCAAAGATATTAACGACTCTACTCAAAAACTTGCAGAATTGAAACGAGATTGTATATATTTTCTAATATATTAACTATGGAAGTTAACATTATTACTACTCATGACAATAATTTTTTAGAGATAATATTTTCTACAATAAATATTGTCCAAAGTTGTTTGAGAAATAAAATAAAGAATAATTTCATGATAACGGAATCAAATTGTGAGTGATTGCTTACATTAAAAGTGATATAATCAATCAAATTAATAATGACACAATAATAAAACACTTTTAGTAGTGTATGCATCCGTATTAAGGAGTTCTATGATTTAACTAATGATATTTAAATTTTATTATTTTTATTTTAGAAGATTTTTCATATATATAATTGAATCCCACACTAGGAAAAATCCTAGATCCAACCATTGGATAGAAATAACTCACATTACCGCCTCAAGGACCTGTATAAAAAAAACATAGAATACAAAATATAGAATCTTGTTTCTTCAAGCTAGTCGATGTACCATATTACAAAACAGAGTAAAACACCACACTTGTATGAAAAGAGGAGAACTCGTGTATAAAAACGCCTGTACATGGTGTTTACAGCATAGTACTACATAAATGAATCTTGTACAATGAGAATAATACAAGGGGGCACAGTGACCGCTACAATATGAGCAAAGCTCCTTCACACTACACATTCCATACAAGAGACCATCTTGTCGATAATACACAAACACATGCTCGCAAAAAACCGCTTGTAGATTCAAATACAAAACTGCCATACATTGAAAAGTTGTTGAGCAAGTGAAGATTCAACCAAAAAGCATAAACCTCCATTAAAGAATTTAAGAAAAACCTCAATCACGCAAAAAACTCTTCTTGCCCAGGATCGCACGGCCTAAGATCTGCCAAGAATTTGATACGAACTGCACCCTCACACGTAAATCCAAGTGCTGCATATGTATGCCAAATTGGTTTTTCCCTTTCGTTGTATACAAATTTTTTCTTTGTATAATTGGAAGAAAATAGGATTTTAGATTATATGTAGGAGAATCCACCTATATCTCTTCAAGCTTGCCGAAATGTTCTTTCTCTTCGTGACAACGTCTAACAACATCCTCAAGTTCGGGGTAAGCCGCTAGAAGTAGTAATTCAAGGAGTTCAAAAGCCAGTTGCTTCAGACAAACCGGCGACTGCATGGTCAAATGCAGTGTTATTAGTCCAGAACCTACTAAAATGGCAGAAACCATATCCACATGTTTGCCATTACAATTTCAAGTTAGTTTAAAAGGAGAAACACCTGAAGAAAGTTATAGATGTCCTCTGCACATCTTTCATACTCTTTTCTGCCAACAAGGCTTACAAGAGCAATCGGTGCCTTATCTACATAGAGATGAAAATTAAGTAGATAAGGAAAGTGGAAATGCTCAAAGTAAGGCAGTTATGGAGAGGACTGATGCAACCATTTACTTGGGTAACAAAAGGCAGGACATTTGCACCCGTAGTACAGGATACAAGTTCCTGCCTTTAGATCAATTTATGTGTGAGGCCCCAACTTGTGCAGAATTTCTTCTTAGCTAGTAATTACATGTATAACAAAATTCAACTTAAATTTGCAATAAACCAACAAATTCACACTATCTTATGTTTATTGAAAAGTAAAAATGCAGATACAAAGAAAATAGAAAATTTAACTCTCATGCTTAAGAACATATATCACAAAATTTTTGTTGCATATCCCTATCAATATCATTCATAATATGTCTAAGTTCTACTTATTCCTACTCTTATTTATCTATCTTTCAAGAGATATCTAGCTCCCAAAACTCACTTTGAAGTGCAGGAGATTCAGGGATCATTATCATGTCATCAGTTACAACGTGCAGGCAAGTTCACATAGTATTGATCTATAAGTGCAATTTGTTTTTCTAGAAGTGCAAGGTAGGGGTCCTCCTGCATTCTCTTTGACAATATATGCTTCTTTAGCCGCTTGACTCATTTGCAAGTTTAGAAATCCCAGGAGTACTCAAGTTTACACTACAATCATTTGCATTTGGAAAGTAACAACTTAGTGTTCATATAAAAACAAATTAACTCAATATTTTAGTTGTTTTTTATATGGTATATCCAACAATGTAAACTAATTGAGGCGACAACTCAAGCAGGCCTCACATTTTCACACATTTCTAGTCAAGTTTCAGGCCTTCCTAAATTCTCTACAGTTTTTTCTTTTGCTATTCATATCCTAATTTATATTTCTGTCATGAATTTGTTGGCATGCTGCGAAGGACATCACATGTTCACATATATGAACAATAGCCATAGATGGTACCAGCATATCTTCCACACCACATTGATGTGATCTTAAATTTTTAGCAAGGAGCAAAAGAGCTATGCCTTGATACCACATTGTCTTGTAATTTCAGAACTGCCATCCCTCTGCTTTCATTCCATATTTCTCAACCTCATCGACACCTTCTCCTACTCTCCAGCCCCATCTCTTTTCATCCACTATGCCTACAGAAAATGCCACTATCCTGCAACTTCTCATTTCCCCTCTGTCGAGCTTACAAAAGATGATCTTGTATCTAACTGCCACCAGCAGTCCTCTATGTTTTCCAATTTTGAGGCCAGCAATTCCACCCTGATAACTTCCATGGCAAAATGTGAATCAAGATCCCCATGGCACAAGAAAGCAGAACAAACACCAGATCCTAATGATTGCAGTAATTTTTCCTTTGGTTTTAGTTTGCTTGGCTACTATTGCAGCTTTTTTCGTACATTATGAAAACTAGGAGTTTAGGATACAAAGAAGAATATCATCAATCAAAAATCAAAATAAAAAACATAAATTGAGAACATAAAGTAGTGGAAGGAAGCAATGTGCTTACCAATGATCAGTTCATGAACAAATTTTGCACCACGAGAAACTTCTAATTGTTGTTGATAACTCAACTGGTCCTCTATTCTGTTGTTTTTAGGACTACCCTCTTCTTTTGGCAAAGGCCATGGTGTAGGACGTCTACGATTTGGGTGTTTGGTAATAAAGATGCCGTCAGGCCAGAGTATCTAGTATAGTAGATGCAAATCAGGCACAACGACATAGAATAACAACAGCTGGAAGAATAAATTCATGTAGAAAAGAATCAACAAACAAGAATAACAAGGTAAATAAAAGGAAATTTTATTGCTTGCAAGAGAGTTTTTAGACATCTTTATGAATGAAAGATTTGCTGAAACCTGTCAATAAATATAAGATCCTTTCTATATAGTAAATGCATACTATCAATAGCCACCAAACATTATTTTGCAAGCTAACTGTGTTAAAAAATAAACTAGGCTACTGCTAATATTGTAGATTTCCATTAAAAAGGCACATCCAAACTAGGCACACATGTAAAAAGGATAGCAGAAAGCTAAATGCAGTCAATGGAAGCAGCAAAGGTCCAGCATGTCTACCTCTTTAGCAGCTAATAGAGACAAATGCTTAAGATATGAAGTCATAAACTTGGAGAAAATGGTTTTTTTCCAGGAAAGAGTGAGATATCCATCTAAAATATTAAAAACAACAATGGTGGTTCCCTTGTAGAAATACTCAGAGCAACCCAATCCTCAAAGTGATAGGCAAGGAGTCAATCATGAAAGGAGGGAGGAAAAGAAAAAAGCTATGGAAACAAAACTACCCAATGAAGACAAAAATATTTTTCCTAAAAATCTCATGCAAAGCATTCCAGTATGCCAGACACACAGACAGGATATACCTGCTCGATACGCCTGATTGCAGATGCAATTACTGATCCCCTTCTCAAAAATTGAATTTTCTCAATTAGCCAGTCGTCGAAAGCATCTCCCATACCTAATTGCAGGACCTGCTTGGCCACCCAAAATGCCTGGCGCCTACAAAGAATTTAAATGAGGTTCAGAAATGATGGAAATAATAACAAATGCTGTGTGCTGAAAATAAATTAACAGCTTTTGCGTTTGAGCCTAGTCCTTGCATGTACTACCTGATCCAACCTCCATCATGAAGCTGAAAAATTACATCCACCAAATTAAATATAGGTACGCTCAGGTTCGGTGGCACCCACTGCATTTGAGGCAGAACTTATGAAGTCAGGCAGACTTTTTTTTAAATTAATATTGATAGAGGAAGAAATATGCAGTTGTTTTCTCATAATCAAATCCTGGCATTACTTGAAGAAATCAATACATTTTTTAATTTAGGCATATATTTGCAAGTAATCTGAACTTATCTAAACTTCACAGAAAAAAGGTGAAATTGTCTAGCAGTATCGAACTTGCCTCATTAGGAATGGTCATGCCAGCACAAGTTTCCTTAGTGCCATAGGATGTCTCTTGTGGACCACCAGTTTCTCTTATATGGACATTTACAGGCCTTTCAGATATATGAGAAGATGAAATATCATGCTTCTCTGATTCACTCCCTGAGATAGCTTGACAGATGTTTCCTTCTCTTTTCGATGTGTATGCTACATGTTGATCTGTCTCTCTTTCTTTAAAATCCAAAATATCTGACTTTGATTTTTTATTATTTGAACTACATTCATTTTTTGGAAATCCATAGTGCTTTCCCTTGGACCAGAAGAGATCATTGATGGCATCAAAATTACTCTGGATGTTGGCACCCTTATCATAGGACTTATTATCAAGATCAACTGTAAAGGTTTATGAAATCAAAGTGAGGAATATATTATTGCGAAGCCAGCACATGGGGAGAGAGAGAGAGAGATGCAGGATTACCAGATAATGTCTGTATGATTGAGAGAGAATCCGAGAATATGTACGTCTGCACAATCAGAAACTATTTGAGAGTCGACTCCTCTAAAGATTTTGCACCTAGGTGTCTACCAAATTTTAAAAAAGTTGCATGTTACAAGAAAGAAACCTGGGAATCGACACTAAGGAAATCCCAAACTTCTATAGATCCAGATACTGATGGGAGCTGAAGAAGATTCTGAAAAGCAAAAACAACAATGATTAATCCAATAATCAACAATATAATACCAATCCAAGCCATCCAGTATTCCGTAGAAAAATGTCCAATACAGATTTGAAAGAATTGTCAAGCATCCTGATGATAAATAAGTTGGGGAATTCTTTTTAGCATTGCAAACGTGTATCTTATCCCATATCAACTCAGTAATCCTCCACTGCTACTGCCAAAAAAATTGTGGAAAATAAAAAAAACCCAATGAATGCACTACCTTTAAATATTTATCAAGAAGTATGCACCTTTCCTGAACAACAGTCGAATGTAAGCCCGATGATAGAAAATGCTTAGGTGGCAAACTAAGATTATATTCTGAAAAATCTTTCAAAAGCCGGTGCAATTCCTCAAAATGCCGGAACCTGAAACAGCATAACAAACACAATTATAGGAGCTTAGCAGATTCTTTTGTGTGTGTGTGTGTGCTGTTTAGGTGGGGAGCGGGAGACAATATGCAATACCTTCTTTTGATTGACCAACTATTATTATCCGCATCTGTTACTGCAATAGAATATACAGCAAATGTCACAGAACCACTCTTCACGATATTGGCACCTGAAACCTGTCAAAGAATATAAGTTTTGCACATCGACAACCATAACGTGAAAGCCATCTAATGTATTTGATATTAAACAGGTTTAGTGCCACATGACAAACTACCTCACATCTCAACTTCAAGAAAGAATCATCCAGCACAAGGCTTTCAGAAGACCTTGTGGATAAGGTATGAGTTTCAGGTAATGTAACAGATGACATAGATGAAGAGGTTGTAGCTCCACTATAGGGCCTAGCCCATATCTCAACCTCAGAATCATCACTGATCTCCTCTTTTCTCGTATCTCCTTTTGATGAAGTTAATATGTCTTTTCCATCCCCTAACAAGTAGGATGATCTTTCATCCTCATGCCAGATGGTTAATTTATGATTATTTGGTCGATGTCTTCTCCTTACTGACGGAGTTCTAGATGCCCTTGAAGCAAATATATGAGAGTTACCACTCTTCTTCATCAGTTTCACTTCAGAATTTTCAAGAGGATGGCGTATACGAGACACTTTTGTTTTGTTTTTGCTATCCCAGACTCTAGTTCCAGGAGAATCAAGACCTGTCACATTATTGCTTTCATCGTCTTCAGATGAATAAGAGCTGTCCGTATCAACATCATTCTGATCAAACTGAGGTGCTGTTTTTTCTTGATTTGACAATACTACAGGATAAGGTGAATTTTCCTTAGCTTGGCCATGGGGAGCCTCTGATTCAAGCCTAGAAGCAGTAACTTTTGGTTGTAATATATCTGCTTTAACAGCTGTGTCTTGTACTGATGTCTTAGTTGCTACACCAGGCAAAGCATCATGAATGCCTGCTTTCTGCTTAGCTTGACTGGCCTGCACTTTTATATTTTCCCTTTTTTTATAGTTCCGTCCCCTTGCCCACATATTTTCAAGATGCTCTGGAGCAAGAGCTTGAGTCTTCCTTGCAGAAATTGCGTCTAACTTATGTTCCCACTCACCTCCAGACTTATGCACACCAATTTGTCGTCCATTTTCCTTTCCAAAATCTATATGCAGAAAAAATTGATAAAAAAAGATAACTAAATGAAAAACAGAATATAAGATTTGATTGTGTTACAATAGTTAAATAAAAGTGCAGATAAATATTGAAATAGTTAATACCAGATCATAAGGTACTGTAAAGATCACGTATTTTTTTGAAAGAAGAATACCATTTCCATTACTTTTGGAAGGCTTGGCTGGATTCCTGGTGAGAGTATCTTGTTTTAACTGCATGAGTTCGACACCAACAGCAGAGCGATCTTGGAAACCAGCTAATTGATTAGCTGTTGGCATTGAAGGTTCATTTAGCTTGCTCGATGGCATCCCATGTGCAAAACTTGTGACTCCTTTCGTAGTCTTCTTAGTTAAAGAAAGGACGAAGGATTCAATCCTCTCATTGATAATCCTAGACGAAATTGAAATCATAAAATAAAATGGTTACATGCATATAAGTTACATTATAAAGATGAGAAAATCTTTGTACCTTGGGTTAGCTAAATTCAGAATTGGCCGCATTACTGCACAAGCAAGAAGCTCTCTGGCTGTATTCTGGAAGAAAAAGCAGTGCAGGTCGTCATGCTTGAAAGTGGAAGAGACAAGCCCAGCCATCAAATGCTGCAGCACCTGGGAAATTATATACAAATGAAACATCCTTGTTATATGAATGAAGCATACAACTAAATGATTATGGATTGAAGTCCTTCAATTTGTAGAATGTATAAATAATTCAATGCATAGCCTGTTGAAACTAAGAATAGGACGCGGACCTGTTCTCAATTGAGTTGTAAGCAGAAAACTATTGACAGATACATTACAAGATAATGTACCATTTAATTGGGTAGTTTAGTGTTTTTCTGATAAGAAAAATGCTTCAGAAAGTGGAGAGAGAATATAAAAATGGAAATAAGTGAGATAAGTAAGGTTAAGACATTTTATGTTTATAATTAGAACTTAAATTCCTAACATGACACAATTACATGAAAATGACACGACAACATGACACAATTTAGTGATACTTTTTTGAGCTATATTGAAATATTTATGTAATTCATAGTTAATGAACATCGTTAACCACTACACTAAAACCAATTGGTGTTACTGAGTGCACGATTTATTATATTTAACAAACATACTTTATTTTGACACAATTCGACATGATTTCTACCAGATTCAACACAAATGGAATCTATCTAATCCCGTTATTATACGTTTAACATTGCTAATTGATTACTAAGCATATTGATATTAAATTGAATCCAAATATATTTTATACATGTTTAAAATTATGATGTTGTTAATAAATAACTATAATTTTGCCAAAATACACAAAATATTATTGGAAAAATCATGGAAACAATAACACAATTAACGTGACACGATATGTACATGGCACAACCCATTTCCAGGTCTACTTATCATGTGTTTCCGAATAGCCTTAAGGATATGAAAATTACTTAAACATGGGAGGAAACTCAGAATAAGGAATGCTAAGCTTTGCAAAAAAAAAAAAAAAAAGGAATGCTAAGCTTTTCGAGCATTAGTGTCGCAAATGAAAGCGGCAAGAGTTAAAATCAATTTATTCAATACTATCTTGAGAAATCTGAAGCTTCTGGAAAGTTTCTACTACCTTATGCTCAGCTTCAACAGAAAATAAACCAGGATGTAAGCTGTTTTCGTCAGCCAAAACAAGCCTTAAACGTGTATCACGAAGATCAGCAGGAAGATTTGCGAACTCTTTCTTCCCTATCTTGGATTGAGCAGTGCGATAAAGCTCTAAGTGATTGCAGAAGAGATTAATAATATCTCTGCACCAAAAGCAAAAGTTTATGCAGAAGAAGCCAGATGAATGGGTGTTTAACAAACACATACCATATTTAGTAATTGGAACCTTGTGAGAAGTTCAATAAGGTTGATATTTCTTGCTCGGGATGAAATTTCTCCAAGAGCATTGTTCACAATTTGCACCAGTTCTTCAGGCCCAGCCTTGTCGGGTGTAATACGTGAATACCAGAGATCAGTTACCCATTCAGAAATTAAATGCCTTGTGAAGTGATCAATTGCTTCCTCGACTGCTGGAGAATTCACCTTTCTTCTCCAGTTTAACTTATCAGTGCAAACTTTTGTAAGCTCAACAGATTTCTTATGTAAGGGCTGGCTAACTGCTGATGTCTTGTTACTTGGGGCAGAGTGTCTTCGAACATCAAGATCGAGAAATAAATAACGGATAAAAATGATCAAGGCAGCAGCAGCAGGCAAGTTAACCCAAACTGAAGAGCTTGTCACTGTAAAGTAAACAGTTAGAGTCAAGGTAGTTCAAGCCTAGCCATAAATGAATCTGCAGAAGTGAATGCAAATATTGCATATAAGATAGTGTTTAAAACTGCACCTAGGATAGAACAGAAGATTCTGACATAAGCCAACTTCCTTACCAGTTATGAATTCTAGTTTAAAATACAAAAACTGAATCTACAATTTTTATGGGAAGCTAACTTCCTACGACACTATATCAAACAATTTCTGATACAGATTCTAGTAGAGTCCAAAGCTCCCAGAAGTAGTACCAAATGCAAGACAAAATATGCACAAATTTTGAAACAATACAGTGATGAATAGATTAGCACCTTTTTTAAAGTTCTCTGAACACATTATGAATGTTGAAGATGGAAAGGTAAAAATCATGACAACGGACTTTCTCTAAGCTCCTACTGATGCACATTAAACAATGTTTTGTGGAATAAGGGTAGAGGTAGTTTTAGATGAGGGAGTTTTAGATTTGGGAGTGGATAAACTACAGCGTGAAATGGAAGAGGTGCTTCCTGCAATAACGAGGAAGAAGATGATTTCTTCTAGTACTGTAGCACTTTGTTTATTTAAATTACTGCTAACATATGATGTTTTATAATCTTCAATCCTGTAACCACATTACAGAAAATACTACACACAATGTGGTGGTTATAAATGTACAATGAGTAGCATGGTTATAGAAGCAGCATTTTCAGCAGCAGATAGCACATGAAAGCTGAATTTCACTCTCAATATAAATCCGCCAGCTCAACTGAATTAAGACAAAATCAAATACCAGTCACTAAAATCACTGATCCAGATAAATTCTATTCAAAAGCTTGTTAAGTTCAAGGAAAAACATCGACTTTTCATTCTCTGGAACTCAAATTCAGTTCAATAACACATAACATCAAAAGAGCATTGCAACTTGCACCATCATCTTTCTCAAAGCAACAAGAAGCAATTAGCACCAAGCATGTAAAACTATTTCAACGTAGAAAAAAAATCAAGTTGGCAACTTGCCATCATCTTCCCCTAAATGCGAGTCTAAACACCCAAAATTCACGATCAAAGAAGAATTCCACAGCTTATCGACAACGTCTTTTGATCATAAACCACCACCACAACTCAAAGCTTGACAGAACCAGAACAAACTAGGGCAGAGAGCGAGTTCGATTCTTACACGACATCAAGTAGGCAAGCCCAAACGCGCATATCAGCAGCAACATCATCCGGTTCTGCGCCTCGTCAGTGAGACCCCGCACGGCGTTCTTCCCCGGTCCCATCCCCTCTCCACCTCAATATCAACTCCAAACCAACCGAATTTGATCAAAACAAGAGGGGGGAAAAACCACAAGAACGAAATCGAAAACCTAGCAATGACAGGGAGGAGATGGAGAACGCGAAATTGGGGTTTTCTTTCTTGTTCGGGTTTTGGATCGAGAGCTCATCCAAGCTGAGGACTGGCCTCAGTTCGTGCGCTCGATTTCTCTTCTTTTTTTCCTCTTCGTAATTTTTTTTCATTTTATAGTTCTTCCATTTTCTCTGCCCTTTTCTTTTCTGTTGTTGATTGCGAAATGACTCTGTTGCCCACTTGGGGAGAGGGAGGTGGCGCTGGGGTATGAGGGGTAGTTTCAGGTGGAGATGGATTTTTCTGTGATGGGACTGAAGGGGGCCAACGACCAGTCGTGTGGCCCTCGTGGGTCTCCCGCCGTGGTCTCGGCTTGGTCGCTTGGAAAGTGAGGACGATCACAGCCATAACCGGATATATTTGTGAATTTTTTTTTAGTTGTAACTAACAAGCCCGTCCGTACACGACATTGGAGCTATTATACGACACTAATGTACAAGGAAGCTCTTTCACTTGCACGCACTTATGCAAGATTTGACTCTTGCACACTATCGCGCAAACTTTAGACCTAAGGTGAGCAGTGTGACATCATTACATCAAGATATCAAACTTTGGGGTCCTAACCGAGACTAGTGCCAGATCCGATTACCCGCCCTATATTAGGGCACGCAACAGACGGTTGTCGTCTCCACCACGTAATGGCGGCAAATTTGAGCACGGGGGAGGCGCACCGCCGGGTCACGGACTACCTCACTCGCTTCTCAGACGCTGTCTTCTCCCAGGACGCGGCCTCCCTCGTCCCACTCCTCTCCGTATCCTCCTCCTCCACCTCCCACCCCCTCGCGGACGCCCTCGCCGTCTTCCAGGATTGGGGCAGACTGGTCAAGCAGGCCGACAGGCACTCCCAGATCGGGGAGATCGTCGTCCATCTTCTCCGCGCGATCCAGAACTTCAGGACCTCGCGGTTCGTCGACGCCTACAATGCGTTCGAGAAATCCGCGAAGTAAGGGAGGGCTTTTCTAAATTTGCTTTCTTTGGTGTGAGATCATTGCTGGCTTTGGTGATCGTGGAGTTTTGTTTGTATCTGTGTCAGTGTGTTTCTGCAGGATTTCAGGAACTGGGAGACGGCATGGGGGTTGCGGCCGATGTATGTCGTTGCTTTTGAGATCAGGGTTCTAGCTGAGAAAGTATGGTTACTTTTGAAAAGAAATTTGGTGTTTTTGTTGTTGTGAGTTCTGTGTAAATTTTTGTTTACTTGTAGGCTGATAGGGATTTGGCATCAATGGGGAAGAATCCAGAGAAGCTGAAGGGAGCAGGGTCGTTCCTAATGAAGGTCTTTGGAGCTCTTGCTGTATGTACCCTATCTTAATCTCACTTGGTGGTCTTATACGTGTAGAAATTCCTAACTATATTTTAAAATAATGTAGACAAACCTGTTTGTTTATATCAAGACCCAAGCATTATATTGTCGCTAACTGATTTTGGATTAAGAATATTTGAAAAAGGTTGTACTTGTTGTAATTTGATTGTAGGGTAAAGGCCCGAAACGTGTTGGGGCGTTGTATGTTACATGCCAGCTATTCAAAGTATATTTCAAGGTTTGTTCTGATTCATAGTGTTGTTTGGACATTTGACTACCTCGTTATCAGAATATGTTTTCTCTAACTTCAGTGATGATGGTGAACTGTTCATTGCCTGAAACAAAAGCTTTAGAGTTTTGCAGCTTGGTACAGTACATCTATGCCGAAGTGTCATAAGAAGCATTGAAACTGCTCGTATTTTTGATTTTGAAGAGTTCCCAGTAAGAGACAAGGTTAGAATGGTTACATTGCCTATTCGATCTCTAGTTTGCTTTAACCATATCAAATTATATGTCCTTTTACTTGGTATTCTTTTTCAGTCTACTGGAACCTTTTCTGCATCTGCATGCAGGTCACATACATGTATTACACTGGTCGTTTGGAAGTTTTTAATGAAAATTTCCTTACTGTAAGCATCAAGAACCCTGGAATCTTTGTGTACGATATCATATCTGGATTAGATGCCAAAAGTTTCAATTTTAATTTGCCTGATTTTCTCTGTCATGTCATATAAATAAGATATTGGATAATTGCACATCTGATTTTCAGTTATGGGAGTTGAAATGGGAACAAACATAGAAAATCTTGTTATGACTATTTTTGTTAATGATCAAACATATATACAATGCAGATCACATAGTTAAAAAGTCTTCTCATGCAACCTAAATTCTGTTGCATACTTAATCTTAGGCAAAAAGTCAGCACTAATCAGTGATCAAGTGAGATGGTGATCTTTTGGAAATGAAATTTTGGTAAATACACCTAAAACTACATCAATTTGCACAGAGCTTGAAAGCCTTTTCATATCCTCTTTAGGGTGGTTTAAGTGTAAGTTCCAAATCTCACCCTCTTTCAAAGCATAAGCTGTAAAGGACTAAAACAAATCAACATAAGGGTTTCAGTGATTAGTACATGGACAACTGGATAAGCTGTAGTTAGGTGGACGTGGTCATATGGCTGCTTCATAGAAATGTGTAATTTCTGTCTTAGACCATGGTTAATAGATTGAATTAGTTACGTAATACATTATCAGTACATCTACATGTTATGGGCAAGAATGCATGCCTAAAGTCTAAAGATGCATAAGTTTGCAGTAGTCATGTGCTCTCCCTCATCAATATTCACCATTTTGCAGTGAGTTTATTCTATCTGGCTAGCTGTCTTCTGCAGCTTTTACTATTTCAGTCTGTCTATATTCGGTATTGTTCTCAATATTATTTAGTTTGTCCTCTTACTATTCTTGGAATAAAGGTTGGAAGTGCTTGCATATTTTATTGGATCGATGCCTATTATGTCAACTGCCTTATTATTCTGAATTTGCTATCAACTCGTCTATACTGTCTTCATCTATTTTCTAATTTATTCTACAATTATAAGAATAATGCCACTGACATATTTTATTAGATGGGTGGCTTTTTTTATCTTTTTCTTTTACTTATCGCATTTACATTTCATATGTGACAGGCTGATCAGAAGCTGTTGTATGCGTTAAAACATTGTCATCCACAGAGTGAAGCCAATATCAGGTTAAATTTTTATTTTTTAGTTATACTTGTTTATTGTTAATCCTTATATTTTTTATATTATGTTTGTCAAGTGGTATATATGGTTATGTATTTGACAATATCGCTATATAGACATGGAGTAACCCAGGTTACTTGACATTCATTCAGGAATCACGGATCAACCCATTTGGTTTTAGAAATGGAAAAGCTTCTGCTCTTTATCTAAAAAGTTGTAGTATCTGAGTTCTCGATAAAATGATGTTCTGTGTGAAAGAATAAGTGTTTTATAAATCTATTGCTTTAGGGTATCAAGTGAAAAATCTCTCTAATTGACTGTCAAAGTGCTCATAATAATGTCATCATCATTATTTTTATTATTATACTACATAGTGGCAGTGCTCTTCACTAAAAAAAAAGACAAAATTTATGCTACCGGCAGTTAGCCTGTCATCCTAGGTGCCTCCCACTTGTAGAAGAAAATCTATATTAATATTGACTAGCGAACAAGCCGATTCTATACATCAATTATATTCACATTATATCAATAAACTAAATGTTGGGTTAGTTGAGGTTCATTAATTTTATATAAACATTATGCTGATATGCTACAGAGATAAAAATGTTTGCGTTCTCCACTAAAAAAGAACGCTATTGTGCCGGTAGAATATACACATTTGTGTTTGACATAAACTTTAACCCTGATAAGTTTTACAAGTTGATGTTTATTGGTTTATTTAAACATTGTAGTGACATACTATGGTATACTATAACTAGTATTAGAATATTTTTTGCATCTGTAATATGTGACTTTATATGCTTCTAACTTCCTCCCCCTAATTGGTAGCACTTGTCAGCATCTATACTGTGGTTTATGCATACAAATATGTGTTGTATTGTAAACCACAGGACTGGTGATAAGAGAAATAGTAAAATCATTTGTGAAATAAAGATAGCTATAAAATACTTAATCAACCACATAAAACAGCAGCAGTGTACATGTTCCAATGGCTAACTGATTATATTTGAAAAGTGCTGAAATATAGACATTTAACTCAAAACCTATTGACAATGAGTGGATGGGTCTATTTATATATAACTATATGTTCAATCCTCATTCTTTTCAATGTGAGATTATTCCAACATTTTTCCTCACTTGTGGTCTCTTTTAAGTCCTACAAGTGTCTCTTTTGGACATAGGTGGATTTATGTGGACTTGGGTCTGTTTGGGTTTTTTTTGGCTGTGATGTTATATTGAAATATAGACATCCAATTTAAATTAATTGGCAATGAGTGAAAGAATCCATTTATATATAACCACAAGTTCAATATTTATTTTTTCCAATGTAGAATTATTCCAACAAACGAAAATCCTATTATTATTTTTGTTATTATCGTTACAATCTGTTTACACATGGACAGTTTAATCAGCTTTTCAACATTGCTATGTGCATTCGAGGTGGATATTATAATACATGAGAATATGGGATCGTTGTAGAGTCCATGCTATTTACTTTTAGAAGTTTATATCTTTAGTTGTTCATCTACTTCAAAACAGAAGTCCATCTTTTCTCCGATTTGATGCTTGTACAACTAAGAGAAATCATGCTTTACTGCATAGTTTTCCTAATAATTTCATTGGATTTGTCTGCAGGATGATTCTGAAGTATCTAATTCCTGTCAAGCTTTCGCTTGGCATATTGCCTAAAATGTGGCTTCTGGAGAAGTATAATCTAATTGAGGTTTCACTCGTTTTATTAATCATTTCTTTAGCTATTCCTGTTATATTTCTGATTGACTTGATGGAGTCCTGATATTTGTTACCATGATTTTCTCTTAAATTTTAGTTTACCTCAGAAGAGAGATCTGCAATCTGATTTGTCATTTATGTTGTTTAAAATGAAATGAGTCTATCGATCTGATGATATCAGACTTGATCCACGATGCTTACTTATTCTGTGTCGTGTCAAAATAAAGGAAAACATGAAGCACTCTTGGAATTATTACTAAGATGTGCACCTTGGAGGATGGTATACACTGTAAAAAGGGAATAAGAACTCCACCTAAAAACTGAACCACATATGGACGTGAAAGTTCCCCTATTTGCTTTATATGATGTTCAACTTGATTATATTCATTACATGATTTCTGCAAAAGGAGATTCTTGGTAATCTGTAAAGAAGATGATGTCCAGATGGCATGTTTCCTCTTTGCATCTTATCTACAAATTTACGTTGGCACAAGCTAGTCACCAAATAAATTTTTTTATTGAGAATTGGAAGTTAGCTTGTATAGTTCTTGATCATCATATCCTTTAAAAAAAAACCTTGTATAGATCCTCTTTGAACACTTAACTTGTATTGTCACCTATGGAAGCTGTGTATGTTGGTACAAATGAGCAACTATAATTTGTTTATTGTTGATGCTATCAATGCTCATCATATAGGTGTCATGAAATTCTATCTGGATGATTGTGATGCTTTAACGGCTTAAACCTTGGTGAAGCTATAGTAGTCGTAAAAATTAATTCATGGACCGCTAGTTTTAAAGTCAGTTTAAATGCTTTAGAAGTGAGCCCTAGGGATCTGTGTTATAGTAATCATGATGTTTTTACTTGTCTAGTATGCAAATGTTGTGCAAGCGCTAAAAAGAGGCGACCTTCGACTTCTTAGACAAGCTCTCCACGATCATGAAGACAGGTAATTGATGTGTTTGTGGTTTGCAAGGATCCATGATGACAATTCTTTATGTGTGTTATTTGGATGTCAGATTTCTAAGATCAGGTGTCTATCTTGTTCTTGAGAAGTTAGAACTCCAAGTTTACCAAAGATTGGTGAAAAAGATGTAAGCAAGCAACAAACACTACTCATTTGAAATCCAATGATCAAAGCTGCTAGCTTTTGGGTAATTTGATTACGGGAATGTTTTTGCCCCTTATTCTTCTGCAGCTATATAATCCAGAAACGAAAGGATCCAAACAAAGCTCACCAAGTGAAGCTAGAAGTAATAATTAAAGCTCTAAAATGGCTTGAAATGGAGATGGACGTTGATGAGGTAACATTACCACAGACCTCAGTTTATGTTGCTGCAAAGGGACTTGGAAGTTCAGAGCTTCAAGTGACCTAAATTGTTGTATGTTTGGGGAGATTCTAATACAAATAAACATTTTGCAGGTGGAGTGCATCATGTCCATACTAATTTACAAGAATCTGATGAAAGGATACTTTGCTCACAAGAGCAAAGTAGTTGTACTGAGCAAACAAGATCCCTTCCCCAAGTTGAATGGTAAGCCAGTCAGCTCCTAGGCCTTAACTAGTAGATTTAGTTTAGTCAGATTTATTCTTGAGATGTAAAGTTGGGAGTGATTGATGTCAAGGCTGCAGTTCCCTCATCCCTGGGTGTACAACATAATGGACTCTGTGAATTCAAGTGATTTGTTTTTGCTGGGGAACTGTTGCTCATGTATGTATTATCGGAAAACTCAACTATTAGCTGTATCACTCAATCACGTTATTTGCCAGGCAGAATGTGAATATACCTTGGCCCTGACACTGGGGGAAGAGTAGTAACAGGGAAAATGTTTATTCCACATGAATAAAACGTTTATTCTTGCATACACTCGTTTGTTTGTCATTTATGCAACTTTTGAAAGTAAGATCGTGTTATAGCTCATGAAAAGGGATGCACGATGTGCCCGTCTCTAGTATCAAGCTGACTCAGGAATGATTCGGATCCAGCTTGTTCAAGATTGAGGGACTAAATGAACTGAACTTGATTATAAAGTCTTAGGACGTGTTTGGGGTAGTTGTTAAATAACTTTTGGATGTTTAGATTCTAGGAGTAATTTGAATAAGTCACAAGTAACTTCAAACGTGTCGTGTAAAAGTCATTTCTATTAGAAGCTACTGGAATAATAATTTGTGTTGTTTTTGAGAAATGGGATGAATTTTTGCTATAAGTTAGATAAAATCTTATTAAAATGTCAATAATGTGTGATATTATAAATACCAACAGTGATCTACATGAAGATGTTATTTTGTAAAATAAGTTTTTATCATTTATTTGAAAAGTTAATTCTGTAATTCATGTTGAAAGTTTGTTTCTAACATTTATATTAAAGATTAGTTTCTATCATTAGTTATTTCAAACGTATCCTTAATTCAATATCGTAACAAACTAAATTTGATTATCTATTAACTCAATATTAGTTTGGTTTGATTCCTAACGCAAATAAGATATGGGTTTTAACTAAGTTGGCATCTCACATTCCTATAGCTCTCGCGAAAAAAGCCCTCACACGATACAAAGAGATCTCTCTCTCAATACTGCTCTCCGGTGTCTTAAATCGGTGATGGCGCCTTTTGCGGACCGTCGTTCTGCACTGGTGTCCTCCGTGGACCGTTGATCTACTACTGTGTCACCTTCTCCTTACTTCCTCCGCTCCAGAAAGGCTCCTACCTCCGTCGAGACCCCATTCGCAAGCTCTATGCATGCTTGTCGTCGGCTGGTAACTTCTTCCCTCACTCCCGCTTCGACGGCCCCGCTTCGGGGAAGTCGTAGAAGGAAGGTGCCTTCCCCTTTATCGAACTCAGATCCACGATCTGTTTCTTCGGTGCGGGACTCCCCTTCCCTTTCTGGACTCAGAAGGGGTAGATCCATGGAGGGGTTTAACTGCTCATCCAGATCTGGGATTTTGATGATTTCTTTTGGTGCTTCTGCTTATTTGTTTGGGACTGATAAATGTTCTTCGTGCATCTGCGTGGATTGTTTGTCTTTTACCAAATATTTGGCACCTTCGTGGTTTTATTCAGTTAATCGGTGTTTTATTTGCTCCGACGTGCTTGCCCCTTCCGGCACTGTCTCCTGGGAGCTTTTTTATGGGATTACTAAGTGCTGGCTCGCGCATATTTTTCTGGTTAATGAGTTAGAACATGATCGATCTTATTTGGGACTTAGTGGTTGTACTTCTGATTTTGCTGGTTCCGGTGATCTGTCTGATTGTGATCCTATTCTTCCATTATTGCCGGCGAGCCTCCTTCCGTCGGTGGGATCGCAGCAGGGGGGGGGGGGGGGGGC
>JAMKQA010051850.1:0-18586 GCA_024699735.1 Posidonia australis
TCCTTTTCTTTTGTTTTTGCATGATTCATTTCATGTTTTGGTTTTCCTTGTCTTCCATAATAGACTAGGTGGCGACTCCGTTTTATTTTGCTTTTTCAACGTGATTTTGCCGACCGATTTCGCATTCGTTTGCGGAACCTCCTCGCCGGCATGGTTACACCAAGTTATTCGTCACTTTTGACGATAGCTCATCCTAGGATTCACCCTCTTGTTCCCAGCCACAGTCTGATTCGTACCCGCTCACGATCCGCTATGGCCCAGCAAACCAGCGAGTCTCTTTCCTCTGCTGACCAGGAGGAGGTCCCCATTTCAGTTTACCTTTCCTTTGTATTTGTCCCTGTTATCACTACTACCTCCACTTTTGCCTTAGCATCTGGAGGACCTCCTCCATCCCAGTATTGTGTCCCTGTGACTACTCTACCTTCAGGACCGTCATCTTGGTCATCTGCTGCTTTTGGGGCCCCAGAAGTTGAGTCTGTTCCCATGACCTTTCCGCAGACTTTTTTCACTGCTCCTCCTCAGGGGTATGTGTTTTCTGGTACTCAGCCGACTGCCGCTATTTCTGTAGTAGCTTCTCCCCAGTTTGGACAGTTGGGTTCTCAACTTCCTGACTCCTCTTCCCCTGTTTTGCCTCCATCTTTTGGAGCCACTAGTGATGATCCCATGACCGTGCAGCTGCAACAAATGTTGGCCCTATCCCAACAATTGCAGGGATTGGCACTAACACTCCAGCCCTTTTCAGGTTTGTCCTTCCTAACTCTTGAGTTGCCTTTGCAACCTGCCCTAGGACCACAGATTGCACCCACTGCACCACCCCCACAGCCATCGCCATCCCTTGTCTCCCCAACAATAGGGGCGTCGACATTGCCTTCTGCATCACCGCCACAACACCCTACACAGTATGTATCTCCGTTGTAGGCTGGCGGGAGCACAGCCTACCATAAGCGTAGTACTAGGGGCCATTCCGATCCAACAGCTCTTGCTCCCACATTCTGCACCTCCTGTAGCACCACCCTCTACCATATCCTCACTCATGTATTAGACACAGGGTTCATCTTTTGTACCACAGCACACAGCACCCATGCACAGGTACACTGGCCATCCTACCGTGGCACCAGACGGTGGAATGGTGGATCCAGATGAGCCTTTAAGGGCGACCCATACGGTGTACGCGACACCCGCATCAGCTGCACAATCCACGACTGCAGTGGCTCCAGACGCTCTCCTTGCGAGGGTGAACGACTTGAAGCGCACACTCCGACAAGTGTAGGGTGGGGACCACCGGTCCTACCAATTCCGGGACCTTTGTTATTTTCTAGAGGTGACTCTCCCTCCGAACTTTCATATCCTGGAGTTCGAAAAATACAATGGTAGAGGCTACCCGATTTCACACCTCAAAGCCTATTGCAGAGACCTTGCCCAGATCCAAGCTGATGAAAGGTTGTTAATCTGCCTGTTCCAAAAAAGTCATACAGGGCCCATGTTGAAGTGGTTCACCTCCCTCGACATGGCCACCATCAAGACTTGGGACGACCTCATGCAAGCGTTCCTTGAACAATATTCCTTCAACCTCGACCTAGTCCCAAAGCGCGAGGATTTGGTCACAGTTAAGCAAAGGCCCCAAGAAACATTTGGGGAGTATGTTAGATGATGGCGGTCCTTAGCTTCACAGGTCAAAGATAGACCCTCCGACGAGGAGTCTATTGAGATCGTGAGCATGTAGCAAAGCGAGAACGTTAGTCACTCGATGTTACTGGATCTATGGTTTTATCTGTGCAATATCTTTGCACTGGTATTAGATCTATGACTTGAGTGATCTATCAGAGCATTAGGACACGTCCTACAGTCCCTCTACCCATGTTTAGCATAAGGCGCCACTTGCATATAGAGTTGCATTGCATATCGCCTTCGGATGTACAAAAACAGGCTGTAAAGCCGACATTTCCATATAAGTAAACAAGAAACCCATGAAAGACCGATTTATCGGGCGCACGAGGGTGCCTAATACCTTCCTCGTGTGTAACAGGGATCCTTGCCTGATTTTATGGTTCATGTTGACCTTTATCCATTGGCTTGTTGCATAATTATATTATTTCGAAACGGTTTTCCTCGTCTCCCGTTTTTAAGTAGACTAGGTGGCGACTCTCGCATTTTATCGTTGTTTTATCGCTTTTGCCGTGACTTCGTTGGTCCTCTGGCATTTGCCCTTTCGCGCCATGCATGAGGTTGTCGCTGGCATGGTGACAGTCGTCGCTCCCACGTATGTCGACATCTCTTGTTGTGATCGCCACTTGTCAATTCATCTATTCTGGTTGACAAGATATCTTACGAGAGTTATGGTTGATGCGGGTTCTTGGTTCACTGAATCGATGACAGGATACTGCCTAACGACTTCCTCATGCTATGTAGTCTTCTTTCTCTTCAAAACAAATAACAAACGAATCCGGATTCTACTAGGTATAGTAAATAATATCAAAAAAACATGAACGAATGTCACTAATACTAACCAGGGGTTGCCCCACATGCATATGCTATGAACTGAATTTTATGAAATACAATGTTATGTAAAAAAAATGAGTAATTAGAAGATAGTCCCTTCACCCTTGTGAGGTGTAAGGTTGAGGAAGTGGAGGCAAATAGAACTCCAAAGGTGCGCTTTAGCTTTAAAAAGGGTGGATCTCTATGGATCTAGGCTCCTCTCATGGGAATTTGGACAGAGTAAAGGCTACGGACTTATCTCTCAGGGTTTCTCTATTAAGATCTCTCTCCGTTCTCTCTTCTCGAGAGTTTCTAAATGGCTCCTTAGGGTTTCTGAATTGCCTCTCCTTAAACTCTTGACCTAGGAGTCAATTTATAGAATTTGGGGATACCAGATCTCGTTTAGGATAAGTGAGAGATCAAGGACAAGGATTAAATTCAATTGAAATGGAAAAAATATGATATTTATTATCGTCGCCCATGAGATGGGCGATAGAATTTGTAGACACCCCCATATGCTTGCAATTGGACAAAACCGTAACAAGAATCTAAAAAACTCTAGGAAAATCCTAAAAAATTAAACAAAATCATAAAACCCTAAATAAACCAAAAATATCTTTAAAAAACCCTAAATAACCTTAAAAAATCCTAAAAAATTCTAAAAACCCTAGAAAAAGCCTAAAAAATCAAACAAAACCACAGAATCCTAATCCACACCCTAAATCCTAGGTAAAACCCTAATCCAAACCCTAAACCCTTAGTTAAGACCTAAACTAAATTCATAACCCTAATCCAAACCCTAAAACCTAGGTTAAATCCTAAATCAAACCCTAAACCATAAGTCAAACCCCAAACCCTAATGTCAAACCCTAACAACCTAACTAACTTCCACTCCCTCATAACTACTCTAACAAACTCATGTAACAAACTAAACTCTCTAACTAACTCCCACTCCAACATAACAACCTCTAACCACCAATAACAACCTCTAACTACTTAAACAAACTCTAACAACTTCCCACTTAATCTAACCAACTCTAACAACTTCCCACTTAATCTAACAAACTCTAACAACTTCCCTCTTAATCAAACAGCTTCTAACTAATCACAACAGCCCATAACCATCATGACAAGCCTATAAATAACCCCCATTTGTAAGTGAGAAAGGGAGGTTGGAAAATTTGAGAGGAGAGTCTCCCAAGCTTTTCCTTCCCAATCAGAGCAACCAATCAGAGGTCTTCCCTGGCTTGAATCGTGGTTTCAGGCCTCACCGGAATCATTCTCCGGCGACAGAGGTGGGGGCACGAATCCAATAGTAGATTCATGCCCCAGGGTGCTCTATCTTCCTCCCTTGGACCTCCTCTTGCTATTCCACCCGTCGAAACCCTACTTTAGTCGCTATGGAAGGCACCAGTAGAAGATCACCGGAGTCGGGCTCTGTCACCGTCGCCGAGGAAGACGACTGGTATCAGTGATCGATCGAGCGCTTGCAGCCCTATCGTGCCTCTCCGAGCCTCCAGAAATGTTCCCCGATGTGCCCTCAAGCTTCTAGAGCCTCCAACAATGCGAATCAAGCCCTGGATCTCCCCTGCAACCACCATCACTGGAACACCATCGAAGCTTGATCGGGGAACCAGCTCGAGCCACCACTCTTGCTAATGAAGGGGGGAAACTCATCCTCGTCGCTCTCCCGTGCTTCATGGACCCCTGAGTGCCGCGCCGCAGCCTTCCAGAGCCTCTTCTTCCTCGGCGCCATCGTCGGAGTCGCGTCGACGGCGAGGGAGGTGGGAGGCCCACTCCAGCCATTGAACCTTAGATCTAAACCATTGGATCTTTTCCCCTCTTTCTTCTGTTGCTCTCAATGGAGCCTAATGCTTGATCAGGCATTGGGATGCCCCGGAAGGGCATCCCTGCGTCGACAGCGATGTTCTGTCGCCGACGGCCGTCGATTCCTTTGCTTTTAAAAAAAATTAAAAAATAGGTTTTTTCTTTTAAATAACTTCTGATACTTTTGTTTTCTTACAGTTAGGTCCTTATTTTCTTACACATAGGTCCTTTTTCTTACTTTTAGGTCCCTACATATTTTTTTTAAATTATTTAAATAAGATTTGTCTTGAAATATTGCATAGCAACCCCTGTAAATTCTTAAAAATGTTTTACAAGCTTAAAAGTTAGACAAGAATTCCCTGATTTACTTTTCTTACATTTTAAATCCAGCATTTTGCATAAAAAACTCTGAGCTTTGTTGAAATAATTCTGAATGCATGTTTCCCTATCAAAATTGCAAATTAAACCCTAATAATTCAAATATTTGCTCAAATGTGACCTGAATTGCATTTTAGCCCCTAAATTCCACTTATTTCTCACTGAATGCATTTTCCTAGGGTAAATTTGCATGTTAGTCCCTGGAATTTTTGTTTTCAAACATGGACTCTTTTTCCTGCATATTTTGCCCTGAATTTCTTCAGAATTGCATTAAATACATGTTTTAATGGCAAAATTGCATATTGACCCCTAGGGATCTTGAATTTGGCCAAAAATGCACAGATTTACACATTTGACCCCAAATTTCTTCAAAATTACAAAAAATGTGTTGTCTATGTATTTTTGATTATTTAGCTTTAGAATTTCAGAATTCAGAATTTGGGATTTTTTCACAAAATCCCCTGAAATTTACATTTTTACACTCATACATGCATTTTGCACATTTTGTTGCACTTTTTCATGCATATTTTCTTGTGCCTTCTTCCTTGCATCATGCATGCATTTCTAACTCATTTCAAGCTTGGTTTTCCCATCGTTTCCCATATTTCTTCCGACTTTCGCGATTTTTTTTTATTTGATTTGGTTTTTCGTCGCCGAGGGCGTACGTTAACAGGCTTAACAATGCCGACATTGTCTCGAACGAGGATTATTTTCCCCAATTTGATTTTCTTTGGTTTATTCAAATTTCTACGGATTTGCGAGATGCTTTCCAAAAGTTTCTCGATTTTCACGGTTTTCCTCATCACCCACGGGCGTACAGTAAATCGGCATTCTCAATGCCTACATTTGTCCCTCGTTATCTTTTTTCCTTTTATTCATTTCTTCTCTTTGATTTGGCATATTTTCACAGTCATCTTGAGCATGTGCATTCAGAATAGGCAAGCATACACACAATAGACCATTGGCAAGTAGGAAACCTAGAAAAACTGAGTTCCTCGGGTGCATGGGGGTGCCTATCCCCTTTCCCATGCATAACAAGAATCCTTACCCTTTCTCTAGCCTGCATTGATTTGTGCATTTCATCCATTAGGCACAGAGCATACATGTTTTCTTCATCTTATTTTCCTCTTGGTTTTCTTTTGTGTTTGGTTTTCCTTGTCTTTTCATTAAAAGACTAGGTGGAGACTCCTTTCCTTATCCCTTTTTATCCTTCCTTGGTGTTTCCAAGTCTAGTCTTCTTCTCCGGATTCACCATCTTCACCGTGACCGTATCAGGACTTCTCATGTGCTTCCACGCACCGTAAGGAGAGCCGTGCAGGGTTCCACCGGCATGGTCACAAAATCATTGTCTGGCTGCATGGAATGACAACGAGGCTGCAGATTCTTTTTTCACTTTACATGAAGAATAATTACCTAAAAGGCAATAATATATTCCACGTCAGCTAATTGCGATGGTACAAGCATTGAGCAACTAAAATGGTAAAATTTCAAGAATTAATATCCCAAAATATCCTGACAACGAGGCTGCAGATTCTTTAAAATCGTCTTCATAATGGAAAAATATTTAAAATAAATTCCAAATTCAAATTAAATTTAAAATGTTATATAGATCGAATTTGAAATTTTAAATCTCCAATAATCATGAAAATATCAGTTAAAATCAAGGATATATCTGATTTAATTTATATTTGCTATCATCTAAATATTTTGGATTTAATCTTCATTTTTAGATATTATCTTGAATTAAATATAGTTATAACATTTAAAAATGTGATAACTTAACATAAAATCTTGTTTTTTTATAAAAATAAAGATAACTAATCTTTATTTAATGTCATCCATATTTCTAGAATTTTCTTGAATTAATAAACATTTATAAAGATTTATATGATATGCATATATATTTAAGTGCTGGAAAATTATAGAAATTATAATAATTATGGGAAAATCATGATAATATTTTATAAATATCCCATATATTATGTTAAAGCCTCAGATGACAAAATATATTGAGAGAGACATATAGGATACTCGTTGCCTACATGACTGGCCCCAAGTGTTAACTCATCACCATTTGAAGCGGCAACGAGACGCATAGCCTTCTAAAGTGGCAACTAGGTCTATCGCCTGCCATAGTGCCAACATCTTGGTCTTTTACAGTTTACTGCCTTATCTTTTATCTTAATCCACAAAGATATGTTAAAAGCCTAGAAATACTTTAGAAATTTCATAAAATCATAAAAACATATTCTTTAAGATCAAAATACTCAAATCTGCCACCAATTTACGTACAGTAGAAGTGTCAACTCTGCCATAGCTGTTGACTCACACCGAAAATGTTCAAAGGACTCAAACCTGTCACTAGTTTGAGTGTATTAGCTCTGCTATAGTTGATGACCTTGAATCAAATAAAATCAAGAATGTTTTTAAAAAAATCATGGAAAATGTGTTATAGATTTTGAACCATGTGATCTAGGATGCCTTAAGGTTTCCTATCCTACTCAACTCTAGAAAATGCAAAAATAGGATATATACAATACCAAGTATCGAAAACCACAGGAACATTAAACTCTCTATCAAGCAAGTCACGAACCATTCCTCCCTAAGCAAAACACCTTTTTCTAGCCATCATAACATTGCATTTAGAAATGATAAGAGAAGATACTTGAGGCCAAGATTTAGAGAAGTTTGAAAATCTCTTAGCACAACATTCCCTCCAAATGTACCAACAAATGAAGCTTGGAATAACACCAATCAAAACCTTTCTGTAAGAAGAAGGACTAGTAACTTGAACCCAAGGCCAAATAGTATCAAACACGCAATGTAACATAAGCATCTGAAGAAGGTCACCAAAGAATTTCCACAAATGTTGTGCTAACTCTCCTTCAAGAAAAAGATGGTGCAAGGTTTCACAATGAGCAAGCACGCAATAGTTGCATTTAGAAGTCATAGGAATATTAAGCACTCTAATATTATCATCAACTGCCACTCCATTCCAACCCATTCACCACAACAATAAATATATCTTAGAAAGGAAACTAGAAGGCCATATCCATTTGTAGAGGCTAGACCAAGAGTTATTCATATCAATACCTTCCATGTAACACCCGTAAATTCATTTTGTAATTATTTACATTTTAATGAATTTATTCTTAGACGGGTGTTACTGTTCCAAGGCCCGTTTGTGTGATTTTGTGGTTTTGAGCTTGGGCCTCATGGGCCGACTTTTGGTTGTATGTTTCTATGCATGGTTGACACTGTGCATTGTGGCATTGTACTTGTGGGCCCATGTATGGGTCTGTGTGGAGCCTGCGTTGTGGTCCGGTTGTTGTGACTGGTGGTTGGGCTATGGTCGATGAGCTCATGCGGGGTGCCAATGGCTAGAGATGCGTCAGTGTGCACACATCCAGCTACCGTGTGCACAGGGCTTTATAAGCCGCTCACGCTGCACTCTGTCACTCACCATCCGTCTCCTTCTTCTTTCCTCTCCTCCTCCTTGACGCACATCTTTCCTCTCCCACCTTTCCTTCCCTTCCTCCTCACCCCTCTCCTTCCCTCACCCTTTCTTTTCCCCACCTATTCTCCCTCATTCCTCTGTTTCAAGCGCCGACGAGAGAGAGAGAGTGAGAGAGAGAGGTAGAAGCTCCGTGGGGTTGGTCATTGGTATGGTGGGTGCTCTAGAGGTCGAGAAAGCTTCCAAGGACGTTGTGGTCACCGGTGGAGGTCAGAGGCTACCCAGATTGCACGTTGGGTCATCAAAGGTCATTTCAGGTATGTATCGCTAATTTAGTGAGTAGAAATCATGTAAAATGGTAGAAATGCCTAAGATGCATATAATCTAAGCTAAATTTAATATTTTGGAATTTATGGTGATTTATTGTGGCATTTATGGCTTTTATGGTGGTTGTTGAGATTTGGGTCCTTTTGACCCCTCTATGCTTGTGAATTTATATCTTGCTGTGTGATGAATGGATTTCGATTTTGTTTGTTGAGATTTGTAGTAGACTTGAGATTCTACCGCATATGTTTTATTCGGAATTTTTGGTGATTGTTTGGTGGGTCCACCTTTAGTTCCCAGTTTGGGTGATTTCTGGGTGCCCTACTATAGGCCGTCTGAATTCTGACAAAAAACTGGGGGCGCGAACCAGATACGTGGTCCACATGTGTGTGTCTGGTAGGGCATTTTTGGAGGTTTTTCGTGGATTTTTGGAAAATGCATTTGAATGCAGTGGTTTTCCAAATTGGTTTGTTTGCCCATTTGAGATCGGATTGTGGGCCATCAGTGGTGATCTCGTGGGACACCTGATGCGCCCTTTTGTCAAGGTTTTGAAAGAGTTTCCAAAGTTATAAAATGGTTTTGAAAGAGATGTGTAGGCCTGTTTTTGAAAATGGTTTTCCTAGTTTTCTATGTGCTGGTCGAGACACTATGGGACTGTGTCGCCGAGACCAAGGAATGTGACGACATTCTCGGGTGGTCAGGCACGTCTCTCTAGTTGAGGTCGGGGGTCGAGATACCTGAAGCTGAGAATCGTTGGGTCTTAGAGGTATGAGACTCCTTGACTGTTGTCTTGAGGCTAAGGTTATGGTTCACAGGTCGAGGTATTTTGTGGCATGATGGGGAGGTATGATACTCCTGCTGTCGTTGTGAGCCTTGAGGCTCGGGTGTTGTCCGGTGTGGAAGTATGACACTCCTCTTGAGTATCGTGTGGAGGACGACGTGAGGAGTCATATCTTGTGGTGGCTAGTGCGAGGCTAGTGCGAGTGGGACACGTGCCCCGTAGCTAGTAGCGTCCTGAGAGACAGGACTGCCTTCCCAGAAAGGAGTTGCCTTTGTGAGGGTTCTCCAAGTGGGAGAATCACAGAACAGTGATCGTTCCTGCACATGATGGCTTCGCCGTGGCAATGCAGTGCACCTTGATGGCTACTTGTGGCCAAAGTTGGTTGCCTGACGCTGGCTTCCTGACTCACTATGTGTGGTTTTGGCCATTGAGGGCCTCGTTTGTGATTTTGGACTGGTAAAGCCCTATTTGCTGTTTTGGCCAGTGTGGGCGACGTTTGCTGTGGTTTTCAACCTTATGGGCCTGGTTTGTGAGATTTTAGAAAAAATGATTGCGAAATGAATTTAAAGAAAAAATTAATTATAGTTTTGTTTTTCATCGTTTTCGTAGAGTGCGTGCTGGATAACTTTTGTTAGTCATGCTTTTCTTCGTTGTTTTAGGTTGCAAGTGCAGACATGCAGACGGGTTTTAGCATAGTGAATATAGTTTGGAGTCTCGTAGCCGCACACACAGGTTCCTGGTAATTGATATTTCTGTTTAGCTTTTAATTTCCTATAATTTAATTTGCTTTAAATTATTACAAAAATTTGGGACATGACATTCCATGTGCTCTTAATGGAAAAATCATAATCCCCTTTAGGTAGCCAAACGAGTCTGTCTTCCACCCCATTTGGATCAACTTGAAGTGACCGCAAGGCTTGCCACATCTCACAAGAAAAAGAGGAATGATTGGCATCAACAAGATCAACATATAAATCCATGTGATGGAAAGCATCACAAATAGATAAAGCACAATCAGCTCATGTTCTAATGTTAAACTTCACGCTAATAATACCACCTAACTGCCATTTATTACTCCAAAAAGATCTATCAGCTTTATCAATAAGCCAGAGGGATTGAGAGATAACCCAAGGAAGGATGATCATAAGATCTTTCAATCTCATAGAATTATTACTCCAAAAAGATCTATTAGCTTTATTAATAAGCCAGAGGGATTGAGAGATATAACCCAAGGAAGGATAATCATAAGATCTTTCCATCTCATAGAACTAAAGGAAGGCATGTGACACCACCCCTTTAACTCTACTATATATTTATTAGAACAATACTTACTCCATAGAGATTCCTTGAAAAGCAACTTCCAATAGATTTTAATAGCCAAAAGAGATTGAATATCTTTCAACCTATGAACGCCAAGCCCCATGTCAGGTAGAGTAGAAGTACAGGTACTCTAGTTAACCCAGTGATGTTTCTTCCTTCCTTCATTGTAACCCCAAAGAAAGTCACACAAAAGTTTCTCAATTCTATTCATAATCATAATAGGACCCTTCATAACAGATAGAGTAGCACAAGAATAGATGTCAGAACATGCTTGACTAACACCAACCACCCACTCATGGATAAGAACCGAGAAGTCCAACCATTATTGTGATTACTAATCTTTTCAACTAACGGATTGAAATAATGAGCATACATACATCCAGGAGTAATGGGAGCACTAAGATAATTAAAAGGCCAGGAACCCTTAGAGAAACCCATGTTGTGCTCCACCTGCTTATGCGACACAAGCTCCTTCCTCCAATAATAGGTACATTTAAAGGCCAGAAACCCTTAGAGAAACCCATGTTGTGCTCCACCTACTTATGTGTCACAAGCTCTTTCCTCCAATAATAGGTACATTTATTTCTACCCATACACTGACCAAAAGCACACTCATAACTAGTAATGAAATCCATAAGCCTAATAATAGTAGGAGAAGAAGCCCTACAAAATATCAAGGCATCATTAACGAAAACTAAATGGGAAGGAGCAATACCCTTGCTAACAGTAGAGAAATAATCACAAATTTTGTCCTTAAACAACTTCTTAGTTCCTCTACTGAACACCTCTTGAGCCAAGATGAAAAGCAAAGGAGAAAGAGGATCTCCTTGTTTAAGACCCCTAGAAGATTTGAAAATTCCACACTGACAACCATTGATAATAGGAGTAAATCAGTTATTGATCAGGGTCCATTTAACAAGCTCAACAAATCTAGCTAAAAAGACAAACCTCTACAAAACAATAATCAAGAAAGGCCACTCCAATTTATCATAAGTTTTAAACATGTCCAACTTCAAAATAATATTACCTCATTGACATTTTTTATCTAGATCAATGATGACTTCCTGAGTCAGTTGAATATGATCAAAAATATCACGACCCTTCACAAATCCAACTTGCTCCTCACAAATCAATTTAGGCAAGAAAGAAATCAAGCAATTATTCAAAATCTTAGAAAAAACTTTAAATATGACATTACCAACACTAATATGTCTGAATTGAGCAAAACTAGAAGGGTACTCTACTTGAGGAATTAGGCAGATAAGAGAAGAGGAAATACTCCAATGCATTTTTCCCTCAATAAAAAAAAACTTGACAAGATCTACTAGATCCTCCTTGATAATATCTCAAGTAGATAAATAAAACCAATGTGAGAAACCATGTGGGCCAGTAGCAGCATGAACAAGCATAGATTGCAAGGTATGAAAAATCTCATCGTGGTCTAGAATTGTAGTAAGCATAAGGGATTCGTCGTTAAACACGAGAGGGAATCACATGCAATAAGTCATCATCAATATCACATCCTTCAGAAGAGAATAAATTCTTGAAAAAACCACACACCTCATCCTAGATAACCTTCGCTTCATATAACCAGTTACCCTCAGCATCTTTAATAGCATGGACAAAATTTCTCTGTCTTCTGTTCTTGACACAATTGTAAAAAAAAAAGTTCTATTCTTGTCACCCACCTGTAACCATTTACAATGAGCTTTCTTGCTCCAGAAGTTCTCTTCCTGATGAAGAGCATCGTGTAAGTGTTTGTTAACCCTTACTAACTCGTACAACCCACCCTCTGAATAAGAAGAATCTAAAGCATCCTGAGCAACAATAACATCATTTTCAGCATGTGTAACTTTTTCAAAGATATTCCTGAAGGTGAGCCTACTCCATTCACATAATTGCTCTTTAAGTCTCTTTAATTTAAGGAACCACCTGAACAAACAGTCACTCATATCATTTACTAGTTTGACCCAAGATTCTCTGATAACTTCTAGACAATTGCTATGTTACAACCACATGTCTAAGAATTTGAAAGGCTTCAGATAAACATCATTATTTGAGAAAAAATCCACAAGAAGAGGGGCATGATCAAAACAAACCCTTGGGAGATGCAAGACCTTGGCTTGAATGTCACTGTTTCTAGAATTCAAGAGACAACGATCCAACCAAGCAAGAATCCAATCAACCCCCTATTGGTATATTGAACCAAGTGAATGACAAACCAGCAAAACCCACATCAGTCAACAAACAACCATCTATACATTCTCTAAATTCATCCATCCGGAGTTGTCTGGGAAAGTGACCACCCTTTTTCTTAGAAGAAAATAAGATAGAGTTGAAGTGCCCTACAACGCACCTAGGGTCATCAAGGTTACTAATATCTCTCAAGTGATCCTATCGCAAACGCCTTTCCTAAACTTTACAACTTGCATACACAAAAGTAACAATAATGGAAGACTAAGGTACCCATCACTAATGGAAACAGTCAGACCTTGGGAGAAAGCGAAAAAATTCACTCTAATCACCGTTTTACTGAAAAGCGAGATTTTAGATTCACCACAATTATTAGCCAATAGGATATCAAAGCCCAAAGAATCCCTCACCTTATAACCACAATCATCACTAACAAAAGGCTCCATAATAGCCACAATAGACGTAGTATGCATTTTAACCAGATATTTCAATAGTCAAATTGTGGGACGATTCCCAACACTCCTAGCATTCCAAACAATTATCTTCATTGTAGAGGAGAAGGAAAGGGTTTTGTGCCTTATTGGTCTTAGCCTTGCTTCTTGTCATGGGTGGCAGCAAATGAAGCTTTTTAGTCCCAACAACCCCCTTATCTGAGTCACTAGCATAGCCTTTAGAATTTTCTTGTTTGTTCCTCTTACGAGGATTTCCCCTACCACAAGGTCTATCCAAGGATGAAGCACAAGTAATTGTACCCTCTTCTATGCCAAGAGAGCACACAATAGCTTCCACACCGTGGAGATCTTGAATCTCATCACTAACCTTTAACTTGGCCTCCTTATTATCACCATTAATGTTTGCAAGGTCTTGACTCATGTCCACACAATCATTTAGGCCATGTTCCAGGCTAACAACATCAATACTACGCTCTTCCTCATCCTCAAAAACTTGGCAAAGCATCTTATGGATCTTTGGATCTTCGTCCCAGAAGAAGTCTTCTTAACTAGCACCACCAATCCTTCCTTCAACCTTTGGAACACCCTTGAGAGAGACACATCTTCCTTCCCATCAAAGGAGAAAATGTCTGATAGTTGAAGCATCTTATTGGTAAGCCTCCACTCCTTCTTTGTACTATTACGAGAACATTGCTTCTCTTGCCTAGTCCCAACCACTGACCCTTCTTTCTCCACCTTCGTGCGACTTCCTTGACCTTATTTATCATCCTTCCAAGCATCCAGTTTGCGTCCACAGTCAGGAAAAACATGACCTCTCTTCTTGCACACCAAACAAAATAGAGGCCTGTTCTCCAATATTATCGACTGAAAAGAGCCTTTAACCTTGGTTCCAACATAGATTTCCATAGGATATTCCTTAGTTAGATCAAGATGAACACAGAATCTCGCACACATTGTCGTGGACTTCGACGATGTTGGAGTTGCCACTAAAAGCAATGGCCCAAAAGCTTTTGCCACCAAACGAATGAATCCTGACTTATAGTAGCCTTGAGGAAGAGTAGGAAAGGACACCCATACTGAAGTTGTATCACATTCCATCCCAAGTCCAAACCACTGTGACCACCTAAAGACCTTAATTCCCTGGCATTTTATAATCCATTTCTCCCTAGTATATATCTTCAAGAAATCCCCCTCCATCAAAAAATTCACCAAGATATGCCAACAATCAATAACAGAGCAATGCACTCCACCATGAACACCCTAGCTAAACAAACCCCTTTGATTCTCCATAACCGGTAGGTGATGAGAGAAGAACTTGAAGATGAGGGCATATCTATATGGTGTTGCAACCTTGCAATCTCCACATTAGAAAGAGTTATTGTCGGTCGACCAAACTTGACAGAGAGCTCTTGAAATAGAAGATCATCGTCCACATTCTAACCACCCACAACCTCTACAAAGGAACAACCTCTGGAAGATTCCTCCATGAAGCCCACACTATTGCCAGCTGGAACCCAAAAAAAGGAAACCTGGATGATAAACAAAACCTTAACCACTCCCCGAAGATGCTGCGATGTTGAAGCATTGATAAGAAGAAACCACGAATCTCACACTACCCAACGGCGTCGAAGAGACACCAAGAACAGTTAGAGAAAACTCCCCACCGTCGGAACCCTAGCAGAACCCACTTCAAAAAGCTCCTCCTTTCCTAGGATATACGATGGAACCAAAAGGTATTGGTACACACATTATTGTTTACATAAGGTATACACATTTTTTGCTACATAAGGTTTCTTATTGTTTACGTGTTTTTTGCTTGCAGTTGCAGCAACCCTTTATATAAAGTACAATGTTGAGGACTATATCAATCCATATTATCATACCATCACAAACAAAAAGGTATATGAACACTTGGTACTTCCTGTGCTTGATATGAGTTAGTGGCCTAGCATCGAGTTTAAGGAAGTGCTACCACCTTTCGTCAAGAAACAACTAGGAAGACTGAGGAAGAAGAGAGACAAGTCCAATGATGAGAAACAACAACCAAATAAGGTGAAGAGATTGAAGTTAGTGATGACATATGTGACCATGCCTACGAATAGGGACCTGCGAGTCTAGTATGAAACCGAACTAACAAACTGATAAGGTCATGACGAAGATGGTGAATTCGAAAAGAGATACTCGACTCAAAAACATCGAAGAAAAACAAAGAAAGATAAGGACAAAATGGAGTCGTCACCTAATCTTTTTAAAACCAAAAAGATGAAGAAAACCAGATGCGATAAAACGTGAGAAAAACAATGCAACATGAATGCAAATGAATATATGAATGTATGTGCGTGCTCCGTACCTAATGGATACAACACATTGGTCATTGTAGACTTAAGAAAGGGTAAGGGCTTTTGTTGCACATGGGGAAGGTGTTAGGCACCACCATATGCTTAAGAAATTAGTCTTTCTAGGCTAATCGCTCTCTAATGTGTCGCCAATGTGAATGATCATGTATGCTTGCTAGTCTAAGATGCCATGAATGTTATATGCCATGCTAATGCAATGATATGAGTGCAGTGGAAATCAATGTAAACTAATGCTCGAAAATGCAATGTGAAACTTGGACTGTCAATCAAAAGGATCTGGTATAGTAATTTTCATCGTCCTAAATGAATGCAGAATGGGTGAAAGCGAGAAAACAATGCAATGCAAGTAAAGAAGACGAAAGAACCATGCATGAGTGCAAATAGGAAAATGAATCAAGAGTGGATGCCAGAAAACATGAAAAACTGTGCAATGCAAGCGAAGATGTAGACGTAGAAACTCAGGAGGAAAAAACAATGCATAATCAAGGAAGAAAACAGAGAGACAAAATGCAAGAGAACTCAGCCAACTGTTTGTTTTGAACTAGGCAAACCATGCAAACCCTCTGCGCCCTTCTTTTATGCATTTGGTACGCGCCTATCGGAGACAGAATAGAGCAGCGAGCCATTCATTGCCCTAGATCTAAATGAGGCTACATGAGGATGCAATATGATGCATGGGGAGCTAGAGGAGAGGCAAGGGAGCGTACCTAGACGTTCGAATTGGGTCGCGACTGGCCTGATGCTTCCACCCACCTAAATCACCGTAAAGTGGGTTTCGTCGACAAGCACGCTTGAGTTCTCTGACCAGGGGCTTTGCGTAAGGCATTCTGGCATTTCCAGAGGTCCATGGGAGTGAAGAGTGATACAGAGGTGCAACATGGATGCGAATGGATGAGATACAGACCATCCTTTGTCCTCACCAAGTCACACCGCTGGTCAGGAGCTCGATCGGCCATGTAGGCAACAAGGAGCATAGAGTGACTATCCAAGGTGACTGTGGGAGGTCAGAAGAAGGTGAGGATGTGCCTGGATAGGCGGGCAAAGGAACTCACAAGTTGTCAACCATTTCGAACTCTCCATACCCATCACCGATGATGGATGGATGCAATGGGTGCATGATGAGCAAGGCATTGTAAACGCGGATAAAACATATAGAGGAAGGCACAAGGGAACAACAATAACACGTAGAAATCTAAAAGAAAACACACACAGCAAGGGGGTGGATATGTACCTGTGGATGGTGGGTTGTCCCTTCCAATGATGACTTGCAACGGCGTTTCTTTGGGCTGAGGTGGCTCGACGACGATGGAGGCAGGTCCATAAGTCTATGATGATGTTGATGGAAGGCTCGTGTGGAAATGCAGGGAGTGGGTGTGGTGTTTCAATGGCTAGATGTGGGGGTGTGGATTCCGACCGAGAATGGAGGTGGTTGGACGGAGGTGGACGGTCAGTGAACGTGTGGGAGTGCTTCAGTGAGAGGGGAGACTCTACTGGAAGAGTGATGTGTGCTCTAGTGCAATGTAGTGGTCACAAGGCCAAGAGGGAAATGTAACAATGTAGTAGTGGATGTATGATGACCGAAAAACAGTGAGGAGGTGGCCAGAATGAGTGGCTGAAGGTGGTGGTTTACTTAGGGACGGCTAGTGCATGAAGCTAGGAGTCCAAAGAGGCCAAAGGTCCATGAGGTGAAGTCGTTAGACATGGGTAGGGATTATATAAAGGGAAGGAAGAGGGGCTGGTCGATGATTTGAAAAGTTGATTAGGTGAGTGGTTTAGATTAAATCAAGTAGAATTTGATGGGAACTAGGATTTGGTAAAGGGGTTTGATGGTCCAAGAAGTCTAGGGAGCATGCCTAGATCCTCACCATCCAATGAGAAGAGGTGGATTGATTGTCCACTAAGTAAAAAGACCCATCGAGCCTCAGTATTTTAATCCCTGATCTTTCCACGCATTCAACCAGCGCATCCCACCCGCACTATCAGGCCACAGTTGTCAGATGGCTAGGCCAAAGCTGGATCTGCTGAGTTGGACTTGTGGCTATAACTTAATTGCTAGAGCATCAAGGACTTGGGCCTAGTGTTTGGGATAATTTTATGGTAGGTTAATGGTTTTAGACTGAGTTTAGGATTTGGGTGTTGGTATTGGGGTGTGAAATGGATTTTGGTGTGGGGAAGTGCCTCGTTGCCGTTGATACACTCTTTAGGAAAATTCTGCCAGCGAGTGGCTGCCAAAGTGGGGTGTCTACAACATACTCAAAATGCAATTACTAAGTGTAGACACCCCGATTTTGAGGTGACTCATAGATGAGCTTTCCAGATGTTGCTTTGGATGTGGCTAACCCTTGAAACCTATTAGTTAAACCAATCCTAAACCCATAGCAGGCCTGCAGCCCAACTAGAAATCCAGACAAGTAGGGGAGAGCACCTAACTAGCACACCTACCTGGCACACCTAGCTAGCACATCTACCTAGCACATCTACCTAGCACACCTACCTGGCACACCAAGCTAGCACACCTACCTGGCGCACATACCGGGCGCCCAGCCATTTCTTAGGCTGCTGGCTTTCCACCTCCCATGGCTGTTACCTCTACCAGCGAATATGCCATGGAATCTTCCAGGCTTTTCGTCTACGAGGCCCCTTGCTTTCCTAGGAGTTACCCTTGACAAATCCTTATATATAGACCCCATAGGCAACCATTTGAAAGGGCTGATCATCTTGAAAGATAGAGACATACACAGTTACAGCTAGCCTTCTCCAAAATTCGATAACTATTCACTTGAGCTCTCAAGCTTTTCTTGCATCCAGAGATATTCTCAGCCCTTCCAAAGCATCAAGGAGCTTATTATCTTGGGTCTTTCTTTGAAGGAACATCTTAGACAAGGTAGGCCCTTCCCACTTTTCCTTTAAGTTCTTATTCTTTTGCATTGGAATAAAGCATGCTAGAAATTCCACATATGGTCTGATTTTTTCTGTGTTTTCATGAGGTTTCTATGATGAATTTACTTGTCCTCCTTGCAAG
>JAMKQA010051851.1:0-14839 GCA_024699735.1 Posidonia australis
AAGTTTTTTACTTGCAAGCTTATTAAACCATGGGGGAGATTTGCAATTTGTCCCTAGTTTGCCTTAAGATTGATAATTTTGGTTGTTATGTTTTCATTAACCAAAAGGGGAAGCAAGCATGTCTCTATTCTCCTAGGCATGGCATATACGAGAAGGGAAATAAACATACAAGTAGACATGAATGAAAACATGCGCTACAAATAGTGGTGGCATGGCAAATGTGTGAACAACATAGCAAAGGCAATGCATGCAAAAAGACACCACTTAAAGAATAGCAAAGCATGGCATGGAAAAACAAAGCAAGCAAGGAGAAAGCCGAAGCAAAAGAGAAACCAAAACAAAGCCGAGATCTGGTTATCCCCAGCGGAGTCGCCAGTTCCTGTAACCATGCCGTCGAGGATGGCAACAAATATATATGTATGCCAAAATCGGCAAAGCCACAGCAAAAATGAAATAATGCAAAATGCGGGAGTCGCCACCTAGTCTATTCAAATGGAAGACGAGGAAAACCATATAACATGAAAATCATGCAAAAAAATAAAAGAAAAGTCTTCGTAAACCAGAATTGCGAGTAAGAATCCCTATTACGTACGAGGAAGGTGTTAGGCACCCTCGTACGCCCGATAAATCGGTCTTCTATTGGTTTCTCTATTGCTTATGAAATGTCGGCTTTGCAGCCTTTGTTGTACGCCCGAGGGCGATATGCCATGCCATGCTAATGAGTGTGGTGTCTGAAATATGGGTGCATGATGTGTAGGGGTGTGTCCTAGTGCTCAGAAATATCACTCATATGTCGGGCCAAGTGTTGATGCAATAATATTACACAATAAGATCAAAGATCTAATATCTTGAGAGATTTATCATCCTTGCTTTACTATATGCCTAATGCAATCTAAAATGCAAGAAAAATGCTGAAAACAAAGGTGTGCCTTCCTAATGCATCAAGGAAGAAAACCAAAGGAAAATCCAGAAGCAAATCGGGTCAAGAAAGCAAGCAAAAAAACTTGTGAAAGCCTACTGTGTACTACTGAAAACAGGCCAATGAGCCTGCTTGGTGCGCCAGACTGGTGCTCCAGTCTGGTGCGCCCCCTATGTGCATCTAAGTGGGCCAGGAAAACATGCTAAGGGAAAGACAGAAAGCCACACAAAACCAAAAGAACATCAGAGGATGCACTCTGGAAAGGTTTGCAATAGAATCATTCTGTAAAATTTAGAAAACATGTATTAAAAGTGCGAGAAATGCAAATGCAACGACCTTGTGCTCAAGGGCTGGTAGCCTCACACGAGGTCTCACCTATTTAAGCTAGAATGAAGAAGTAGGGTTCAGTTTGGCCACTGGATCATGGGCTGATGCACAAGGCTCTCCACGTAGGAGTAATGTGCAATTAGCCTACCAGATTCATCCTAGAACTGAATAGAGAAAACGATTGGAAAAATGATCTAATCAAAACTGAAAACATGCAAATGAAATCTTAGAATATCGGAGAATCAGTCATGAAAGAAACCAGCTCAAAGCCTTCGATAAAGCCATGCAAACAATGATGCAATGCGAGTGTTTTATTCTCTGACTAGTCTGGCGCGCCTGCTCGGTGCGCCAGCGTGGTGCGCTGGTTGGGTGCGCCCCAGAGAATCTGGACCAGACTGCAATCTGATCCAGAATCTACCCCAGTAGAGATATAGGGTGATTCATGCTAATGTAGATGGGTTCATGCCATTATTAAGAACTGAAAATATGATGAGAATGCACACGATCGAGAATCATCATGTAAATCATGTATTCAAAGCCAAAATAAGTTGATGGGTTCATGTATGAAAACATGCAAAATGCCTTGGAATAAAGATGATCTGGATAACGCCAATCAGAACATATGTAAATGATGATCATAAGCATATTTCTATGTGCAAGAACATATAAGTGCGTGGCAAAGAGCTATGTGCAAGGAAACAGTAAAGAAGATAATTCATGCTGATTTATGCTAGAAATAATAGTGTATATGTTCATAAACAGAGGTATAAACTTGCATGGAGATCATCTCGCAAGGAAAGCAAACATATTTATCATAAAACTTCATAAAACCATGGAATAAATCAAACCATATGCAAGATTTCGAGCATGCTTTATCATGTTTCTAAAGTGAAATTTAAAGGAGAAAGAAGAGGTAGAAAGCCTACCTCTCAAGATGTTCCTTCTTGAAATATCAAAGATAGAGAGATCCTTGTTGCTCTGGAAGGACCAAGGGTGCTTTGGGATGCAAGGGAGTGCTCCAGAAAACGAATATAAGCTGCTGGAAAGAAGGAGTAGCTCGTGCAGGTTGCTTGCTCAGAACAGAATTGCTGAATTCAGGATTTCTAACCTCCTCTAATGGTTGCCTATAGGTGTCCTTATATAGGATTTCCTCATGGGTAACACATGGGAATGGGGAGAGCCTCGTAGACGAAAAGCCTGGAAGATTCCATGGCATATTCGTTGCTAGAGGTAACAGCCAAGGGAGGTGGAAAGCCAGTAGCCCACAGCCTGCGAAATGGCTATGCGCTTGGGATGTGCGTCAGAGATGTGCGCCTAGGATGTGCGCCTGCTAGGTGTGCTAGGTAGGTGTGCTAGCTAGGTATGCTAGGGAGGTGTGCTAGGTAGGTGTGCTAGCTAGGTATGCTAGGGAGGTGTGCTAGCTAGGTGTGCTAGGTAAGTGCTCTCCCCTACCTATCTGGAGTTCTAGTTGGACTGCGGGCTTGCTACAGGTTTGGGGTTGGTTCAAGGATCAGCCACATCCAAAGCAACAACTGAAGTCTTATCAATGAGTCACCTCAAAATCAGTGTGTCTACAGATTCTGTACTTGGTCGTGTGACCGTAGGACATTCTTCTAGTTGTATTTACAAAATTCTGAATTACTACATGGATTCCATGGTCATGCTGTTGACTCTATCAATCATCAGCTCTTTATCAAATATCAACTAACAGGTGTTCCTATTGTACACTTTAACTCAAAGAGCAGCTAAAATGCCCATGGTTAAAATTTTGGTCCAGTTTTTACATTCAATGTGTTGTGAATAGCATGATGTGTGGGTCCTGATCAAAGAACAAATGACCTACCTTTGATGAACATGGTAGCAGATTGTGTGAACTCAACTAGAAAGTAGCTGACATGCCCCTAGTATAAAAGGCAAACGATGCACAATGAAAACAAAAGGCAGATCAGGAGATACCAATGCAAAACAGATGCCCCAGGCATCGAGTCAGGCTACCATAGGAAGTGTTGGGCACTACTTGGGGATGAAAAGACTTGAGGATGAAGTTGCGACTGTAGGCGCACTTTGAGTCATCGAAATGGTCGAGAATAATTCTCATTGAAGCAAGTGACATAATTGTTTACTGATTGGAGGCATGCATATTCATCCACTGTCCTGAGCCATACTCAGATGGCAAGATGAAATGCGATAAATCGTAGTCTGCCTCAGGCTGGCATGTCAAGGCTATGTTCTGTTCTACTGCTTATTCAGCCATTGTGTTCTAATTGTAATCTTGTACTTGGCTGTGTTATCATCAAGCATTCCCTAAATAATGTTTTCCACACCAAAACTACCGCAGAGGAGTTGTTGTTGTGTTGTTGATTCTACAAGTCCGTGAACCTCATGCACTAATTGGTGTCCTTGTTGCATATGCACTTTAACCAACAAGTAGCTAAAATGCCCCTGGTTAAAAGCACTCGACAAAATCCTACAAGCAAAGTGATTCATCCAAGCAAAATTGTGATAATTATGATTATTGTGGTGGACTCTATTATTGCAAGCAAGCAAACTAATTGTTTAAGAGTGCCTTTATTGTTTGATCAAGAAATGTGTGTCTTGTTGACTAGGTGTGATTTTAGTTGCTTGTTATCTGCATTTATTGCTTTGCTTGTTCACTGAGTTCATTATCTGGATTTCTTGCTTGTTTAGTTTGACTTTTTGTTTGCCCTCTGTTAGGCTGGAAAGCTGTATGCCTGTTAAAAGAGGAGGACACCTTCGACTCATTTGACGCTATAGAGATTCACAAGCTATGGGTGCCTCTTGATGGGTAGTAGTGGCGCTCAAACTCACTGTAATGTAACACAAATGGACTAGGCTCCATACCAAACTCTTTAAGGTCTTGTATCTACTTTTTTGATATCATTGACTTTCTTTTGCTCCCTCATAGACGCATGACTTTGCTCTAACCTTGACATGGAGTTAACTAGCACCCATCCATTTTCTAGAGGCCTTTACTGCAAGAGGGTGGATCAGTCCCTCAAAGGTGTAATACTGGACGCATACTTCAACTCCTCTCCAAGGTATGGTAAGGGTAGAGCTACGACGCATGCCTCTCACTCTTGGGCTAACTTTCTATCTTCTCTATTCTTTTATGCCCTTGCGAATGTATGTTTTCTTTTCTGGCTCACACCTTCAGTCTCCCCTAACATCTTATCTCCCTCTTGGAGGTGCAGGGTCCTTGCAAAGTTTGGATATTTCGTCTGGCTAGTTCGGTGGCTTCCTCGCTAACTTGGTCATCTAAGTAGTGACAACTGAGGAGGGATAATCCATTCCATCACAAGCAAGCTTTTCCAATTTTTGTCATCAGACAGGATGTCGTTAACAAGCAAGCTATTATTTTCTGTCATTTTTAATGTTTTTTTGTTTTGTGTTTTCTTTATTTTCAAATTTTGTGCTTTTTCTTCTTTTTTTTGTGTTTTGATATATGATGATGCAAAAAATGAACAAAAAAGGAAACAAAACAAAAGGATACAACTCCAGTCCTTGTTGTTGTTGTTTTGTCAATATCATCAAGGTTCATTGTAACTCCTAGCAGTGCCACTAGAGACCGAAATCATGGTAGGTGTAACCGAAGCTAATAGAATTGTTATTGAGATTGCAACTGTCACTGAAAATGTTGAATCTGGTAGCAACATTGGGACTGTATCTGTCGTTGGAGCCGACATTTACTATAATGACTGTCTCCTAATAGATCCAGGGTATTTGCACATATAGGGTCAGATGGGCGCATGGCAAACTGACGAACTTTTGGCTAGGCCCCCCGTGGAGGAACAAGAACAAAAGTGGTGCAAGTGAGTGTCACTGGACAAAACTTGAGAAAAGACAGGAGGACGAACAAGGTTGATGAGGCCTAATGGATTCCTTGAGAAAGAACTGGGGGAAAGAGGATAAACCCTTAAGGTTCCAACATCTTCAGAACTTGCCAGCTCAAACAAGGTAAGGTTGGCTATTCTAAGGTGTGCACGTGCATGAGAAAATGTGGGTGTAGGTGTATGTGTTAGTGTGTGTGCTGCCTCCTGTGAGTTGACAACAATGACTCCATCGTCAATCAAATCCTGGACAGCATTCCCGAGAGTATAACACTTGTTCATCGCATGTCCACGGGCCCAATGGAATTGGCAAAACAAGTTCGGCTTATACCATCTAAGAAGTGGGTTCGATGATGGACGAATCTCTGATAGCTGTAGGAATGGCACAACTTTAGGAAAGATGTTGCTCAACAACTCCCTGAGTGGGGTATAGTCGCTTTCCTTACGGTGAGGTCGCCTTTGCTGTTGTTGTTACCCTTGCTGAGCTGATGCAATGTGACGTGCCGACTCAACCGTGGTGTGTGGGTGTGTTACGCATGCAGGACTAGATGCTAGTGAGGGCACAGACGTAGATGTGGGCGCTGCATCTTGCATGCCAACGACAATGATCCCATTGTCGATCAAAGCTTGAATGACATCCCGCAGAGTATAGCAACTATCAGTCGAGTGCCCTGGAGCTCGATGATAATCGTAGTATACGTTTGCATCGTACCACGAAGGAAGTGGAGTTGGTGGGGAATGTGGATTCAGGAGTCTCAAAAGTGACACAACCTGAGGAAAAACAACACTCAGTGGCTCACCCAATGGAGTGTAGTCACTTGCAACGTGACAGCCACGTTTCTACTTAGGTTGTTGTCCTTGCCGAGCCGATGTGGCATGATGCATTGGCTTGACGATGAAAAGTGTTTGTACAGTGTGTAGTGACGACCTATGTGTTAGGACCTGATCCTGATGCTGAGGTGGGTAGTGAGTATGCTATGCTGTGTGTGGTGTTGAGCGTGAGAGCAATAGCTGTGGCACCAGTACGGCTTTGAGTGACGGACTCAAGAAATGTTGTACTCTTGCACAACTAATGGGTTGGCCTTTAGGTGACTGTGATGCATGTTGTAACAAGTGTAGTTGTGGTACAGGAGGCAGAGATAATGCCCCCATCACAAGAGCAATGTGGAGATGGGGCGATGGTATGGGCGATGGTGTAGTAGGGTGAGCCTACAATGTTATAGTGGTCTACACTGGAACCTCAGGGGTCGAAAGAGGAGGACTCTTAATAGAATCAAGCGAAAGAGCCATGTACTCAAGCCTCTGGGCCAAAGTTCTTAGGCACTGAGCTTGCAGTTGGCAGAACTTCTAGAACCCATATGGTAGTCACCGCAATTGACTCGATGATGGGCCATAGATCGGCTTGTGTCTGCTGCTGTCCCAGAAAAGGAAGTACGGATCCTCCATGATTCCCAAATCAAGACGCACAGAGGGAAGAAGAAGCAACCAAAGTGAGAGAAGGAGGATCCGAATGTAGGACCCCCTTCAGAACAATAATTGGAGGTTGGCAGGTTTGCGGGGACATGGCTGACTGCAAGTAAATATGAATGGAGCTGTAGCAAAAGACAAACGCACGAGCTCTAAGACGAACTACTGTCGAAAGTGACCAATAGCTCGAGAAATGACAAGGGAAGACAACCACGGGAGGCCGCTCGTGACGGAGACACCTGAGCTCCTAACCGAGGACCTCGCAACAAACTACCTAAGGTGAACAGGCAAGAGAAATAGGCATCAAAACCTGAACAACGACGCAAAGACAAATGCAAGTTATTAAAGTGGCATGCAATGACACATAATGCAGATGAATGTCCTAAAGTGCACTCTCTCACCATGTATGTCCCTCATGGGGTTGATCACACGGGATGCACTCATGGGTTTAGGTTTCGACTCTAGTCAGAAAAAGTAAGACTCCCATTCTAAATCCTGGCCAAATCGCATGTAGTGAACGAGTAGTGCGCGTTGGTGGCCTCGACTCCTACAGTAGTAAAGAGTTGTACCTGCTACTAACACCGACACGACCCCAGACAAGGGGAGACAGAATGGCAACACGTCCTACACTGAAGCCATAGAAAGGAGAACCAGAACTGTCCTTCACAGACTATGGGTGGACACAAGAGAGGAGAAGATGCATGCTTTCTAAAATGATCATTCATGCACATATGCTTGGTGTCTTTTACTTGCGTTTTATTAAACCAAGGAGATTTTAATCATTTGTCTCTAGTTATGCCTTATTATTTGTTCATCTGAATTTGTGTGTTTTATTTTAACCAAGAAGGAAGGCAACCATCTCTCTACTCTCCTAATCATAGCAAATACAAAAAGGGAAGAAAACACACAATCATGGCATCCAAACACTCAACCAACAAGCAAAAGGCATAAGCATGGCATATGCTAGTGTAGTGTTATTGGGTAGCTGAAAAAAAAGGAAACAAGCATCATAACAAAAGGCATGAATCATGTCATGTGCATGTGTCGTGGCATAGCAATTGTGTAAAAACACAAAAAGCATGTACAGTCAAATATGTACGAATAAGTAGGACAAGCAAACAAACACAAAGTGTATAAACAATGCCAAGCAAGCAAGAAAACAAACACGAAAGCCAGAATCTGGTTATCCCCAGCAGAGTAGCCAGTTCTTGTGACCATGCCGGTGGAACTTTGCATGACTCCTCAGTGCGTGGTAACTCACAAAGAATCCCGATATGGTCATGACGAAGATGGTGAATCCATGGAAGGAGACTCAACTCGGAAACACCAAAGAAGGATAAGAAAAGGATAAGAAAAAGGAATTGCCACCTAGTCTTTTAATGGAAAGACAAGGAAAACCAAGATGCATATGAATGCAAGAAAATGATGCAAATAAATGCATGTATACTCCGTGCCTAATGGATGCAACACTTAACCAATGCGGGCCAGAGAAAGGGTAAGGATTCTTGTGTTTCAAGGTGTTAGGCACCCCCATAAGCCCAAAGAATTCGGTCTTTCAAGGTTAACCGCTTGCTCTTGATCTAGTGTGTGTTCACTTGTCTACTCCTAATGCACATGCCTAAGATGAATGCGAAAACATTACAAATCTCCAAGGAACGATGAATAAAAGAGAAATGATAAGGAAAATAATCCAAGGGACAATGTAAGCATTGAAAATGCCGCTTTACTGTACGCCTTTAGGCGACAAGGAAAATCATGTAAAAATCAGAAATGTTCGAAAAGTGTCTTGCAAAACAACGGAAACTAGGAAATCTGAGAAAATCAAATAATAGAAAATAATCCTCATTCAGGTCTATGTCAACGTTGTAAAGCCTGTTAATGTACACCCTCAGGCGATAGAGAAAATCGAGTAAATCAAAATCATATGGAGAGAAAATTGGCACATAAACAACAGAAAACTTCAAATGCTCGTGAAAATAAAAAAAAGAAACAATCCTGGTTGGGTCAATGTGGGCATTTTCATGTCGATTAATGTACGCACTCGGGCGATATGAAAATCAATACAGGATAGAATTGTAAAGTCAAACTAAAGTCATGAAATGCATCACAAAAAGCAAATTCAATTCAATGCAGCAATGTACGATATGCATGAGAATATATATATATATATATATATATATATATATATATATATATATATATATGAAAATACGCATGAAATGCATGTGTGAAGACGAATGCACGAAAAGTATGCAAAAGAATACGATATGCATGAGAATACATATGAAAAAATGCATGAAATGTGCATGTGTGAAAATGAATGCATGAAATGTATGCATAAGAATACACAAGGACAAAGATGAATGCAAGACATGAAATGCCAATGCCTTTCCTATCCTCGGTGAGCTCCGCTGGCCATCCTCGCCTGTTGCTTCCGTCATCCAAAGCCGTTATTGAGTCTCATTTTGGTGACTCGCCTCCAAGATCCGTCAATTGGGCTCGCTTCCCAGATCCACCATCAGGACTCACTTGACCAGTCTACAAAGCAACCTGCAAACCTCTCTCCTTCTCCCTACTTTAATGCAAAGGCTAACCATTTTGACTACATGAATTTGCAAGGATGCTAAATAAAGGAGCCTAAAAGTGCAATGAGAAGTGAGACAGATGGGCTGCCCTCCTCTTTTCTCCATGTATTCTCTCCTATCTCTCTCTATCTCTCTCATGCTTGCATGGGCTACTTGTTGCTTTTGGACATCAGGTTATAAGTGAAGATGCTAGTTTGGTGAGAAGAAAGGACATTGGGAGTGGCAGTTATGGAAAGTGAGGAGATGGAGGACGGGTTCAGGAGGTGGACTAGGGGTGAGTTCTTGTGGATGACTACTGGGTTGGCTCCAGCTTGTAGGAAGAGAAGAGGATTGAAACAGAGGTTGACAACTGGGTTGGCTCCAACTTGCTCGTGGATGACTATTAGGGTTTTAGATTGAAACAGAGGTTTGGGCTAGTTCTATGGGTAAAATAAGGTGAAGATGTCTAGTTTGCTTTGGTGATAATGATTAAGAATCCAGCAACCACACTTTCAACCCAGAGAAGACCTACAATCTTGCAAAATTGGGGTGTCTACACCAAGAAAGGCAAGGAAGACATCATACATGTGAGTGAAGTCATGCACTAGATTTTGCACACTTGAAAATCCAGGAAAGGTAAGGAAGACTTCATCCACCTAATCAAAGTCATGTACTAGATTTCACACATGTGAAAATTAAGGCAAGGCGAGGAAGACCTCATCCATTTGAAGTGAAGTCGTGCACTGGATTTTGGACACAAGAAAATCCAGAAAAGGGAAGAAAGACCTCGTCCGCTCGAAGCAAAGTCGCATAATAGATTTCGCACACACAAAAATCCAAGAAAGGCAAGGAAGACTTCGTCCACTCAGAGCAAAGTTGTGCACTAGATTTGACACACGCAAATATCCAGGAAACCCAAGGAAGACTTCATCCACCTAGAGCAAAGTTGCACACTAGATTTTGCACTCGGGCAAATCCAAGAAAGGTAAGGTAAACTTCATCCACTTGGAGCAAAGTCGCGCATTGGATTTCGCACATGCAAAAATCCAAGAATGGTGAGGACGACCTCATCCTCTCGGAGTGAAGACACGCACTAGATTTCGCACACACGAAAATCCAAGAAAGGTAAGGAAGACCTCGTCCTCTCGGAGTGAAGTTGCGTAATGGTTTTCGCACACGTGAAAATCCAAGAAAGGCAACGATGACTTCGTCCGCTTGGTGCGATGTTGTGCACTAGATTTCGCACATGCGACAAGAAAGGCAAGAAAGAATTCGTCCACCTAGAGCAAGGTCGTGCACTAGATTTTGCACACACAAAAATCATGGAAAGGCAAGAAAGACTACGTCCACCAAGAGCAAAGTCGTGAACTAGATTTCGCACACGTGAAAATCATGCAATGGCAGGGAAGTCCTTGTCCACTTGAAGTGAAGTTGCACATTGGATTTCGCACATGCGAAAATCCAAGAAAGGCATGAGCTCACCTACTTAGAGTGAAATCGCACATAATATTTCACACATGTGAAAGTTCAGGAAAGGCAAGGAAGATTTCGTCAGCTAGAAGTGAAGTCGCACACTGGATTTCACACATGCAAAAATCCAGGAAAGGCAAGGAAGACTTCGTTCACTCGAAACGATGTCGCACACTGGATTTTCCACACACGAAAATCCAAGAAAGGCATGGAAGACTTTGTCCGCTTGGAGAGAAGTCGCACAATGGATATTGCACACATGAAAATCGAGGAAAGGCAAGAAAGACCTCATTCGCTCAGAGTGAAGTCATGCACTGGATTTTGCACATGCAAAATTCCAAGGGAAGCATGGATGACCTTGTCCACTCAAAGCAAAGTTGCGCACTAGATTTCACACATGTGAAAATCTAGGAAAGGCAAGGAATACTTTGTCTGCTCAATGTGTAGTCGTACACAGCATTTCGCTCAAGTGAAAATCTAGGAAAGGCCAGGAAGACATCGTCCGCTCAGAGCAACGTCGCACACTAGATTTGCACAAGCAAAAATCCAAGAAAGGCTTGGAACACCTCATTCGCACTAGATTCGTCTACCTAATGCAAAGTCGCACACTAGATTTCACACATGTGAAAACCCTGAAAAGGCAAGGAAGACTTCATTTGCCCAAATGAAGTTGCGCACTAGATTTTTCACATGTGAAAACAAGAAAGGCAAGGAAGACCTCATCTGCTCGGAGCAAAGTAGTGCACTAGATTTCACATATGTGAAAATCCAAAAAAGGAAAGGAAGAACTCTTCCACTTGGAGTGAAACTGCTCACTGTATTTTGTATACACAAATATCCAGGAAAGGCTTGGAAGACGTCGTTCACATGGAGCAAAGTCGCACACTAGATTTCTCACATTCAAAAATCCAAGAAGGCCAAGGAGGACTTCATCCTATAGGAGCAAACTCGCGCATTGGATTTTACACACGTGCAAATCTAGGAAAGGCAAGGTAGACCTCGTCCACTAGGAGTGAAGTCGTGCATTGGATTTTGCACACATGAAAATCCAAGAAAGGCATGGAAGACCTCGTCCTCTCGAAGTAAAGTCATGCACTAGATTTCACACATGCAAAAATCTAAGAAAGGCAAGGAAGACCACATCCGCTTGGAGCGAAGTCGCGCACTGGATTTTGCACATGTGAAAATCAAGGAAAGGTAAGGATGACTAGGTCTACTTGGTGCAAAGTCGCGTAATAGATTTCACACATGCAAAAATCCAGGAAAGGCAAAGAAGAATTCGCCAGCTCAAAGCAAAGTCGCACACTTGATTTCTCACATGCAAAAATCTAGGAAAGACAAGGAAGACTTTGTCTACCCAAGCATGGATTTCGCACATGTAAAAATTTAGGAAAGGCACAGAAGACCTCATCCGCTCAGAGCGAAGTAGTGCACTGGATCTTGCACATGCGAAAATCTAGAAAAGGGAAGTAAACCCTCATTTGCTTGGAGTGAAGTTGCACACTAGATTTCGTACACATGAAAATCTAGGACTGGCAAGGAAGACTTCGTCCGCTTGGAGTAAAGTCGCACACTAAATTTCACACACACAAATATCCAGTAAAGGTAAGGAAAACTTCATCTCCCTGGAGCAATGTCGCGCACTAGATTTCGCACACGTGAAAAACCAAGAATGGCAAGGAAGACTTCATTCGACCTGAGCGAAGTTGCGCAATGGATTTTGCACACGCGAAAATCACAGAAAGGCAAGGAAGACCTCATCCGCTCAGAGTGAAGACACATACAAGATCTCACACACACGAAAATCCAGGAAAGGCATGGAAGACCTCATCCACTTGTAGCGATGTTGTGCATTTGATTTCGCACACGTGAAATTCCAAGAAAGGCAAGGATGACTTCATCTACTCGAAGTGAAGTCATGTACTGCATTTCACACACACAAAAATCCAGTAAAGGCAAGGGAAACTTCATCTACCTAGAGCAAAGTCATATACTGGATTTTGCACATGCAAAAATCCAAGATAGGCAAGGAAGGCTTCGTCCACCCATGGTGAAGTTGTGCGTTGGAATTCACACACGAAATCCCAAGAAAGGTTAGGAAGACTTCGTCCACCTGGAGCGAACTCACACACTAGATTTCGCAAATGCAGAAATCTAGGAAAGGCAAGAAAGACATCATCTGCCCGAAGTGAAGTTGCAAACTGGATTTCATACATGTGAAAATCTAGGAAAGGCAAGGAAGACCTCATCCACTTGGTGTGAAGTCGAGCACTGGATTTTACACTCTCGAAAATCCAGGAAAGGCATGGAAGACCTCATTTTCTAGGAGCAAAGTCGTGCATTAGATTTTACACATGTCAAAGTCCAAGAATGCCAAGGTAGTCTTCGTCCACTCGGAGCGAAGTCATGCACTAGAATTCGCACACGTTAAAATCCAAGAAAGGCAAGGAAGACCTCGTCCTCTCTAAACAAAGTCACACACTGGATTTCACACATGTGAAAATCCAAAAAAGCCCAAGAAGACTTCGTTTGCTCGGAGCAAAGCCACACACTAGATTTGGCACATGCGATATTCCAAGAAAGGCAAGGAACACCTCATCCACTCGGAGCAAAGTCTTGCACTGAATTTCATACACTTGAAAATCTAGGAATGGCAAAGAAGACTTCGTCCCCTTGGATCGAAGTCACGCACTAGATATCACACACGTGAAAATCCAGGAAAGGCAAGGAAGACTTCATCCTCTCAGAGTGAAGTCATGCATTGGATTTTGCACACGTAAAAATCCTTGAAAGGTGAGGAAGACCTCGTCTTCTCGAAGCAAAGTCACGTATTGGATTTCGTACATGTGAAAATCCAAGACAGGCAAGGATCACCTCGTCCGCTCGAAGCGAAGTCACGTACTGTATTTTGCACGCGTGAAAATCCTGGAAAGGCTTGGAAGACTTCATTTGTCAAAGCAATGTCACTCACTAGATTTGCACACGTGAAAAACAAAGAAAGGCATAGAAGACTACGTCCACTAGGAGTGAAGTTGCACACTAGATTTCACACAAGGAAAAATCTAGGAAAGGCAAGGATGACTTCATCCTCCCAAAGCAAAGTCGTGCACTGGATTTCACACTAGCAAAAACCCTAGAATGGCATGGAAGACTTAGTCCTCCTGGAGTGAAGTCACACACTAGAATTTGCATAAGCTAAAATCTAGAAAGGCAAGGAAGACTTCGTTCACTAGGAGCAAAGTCGCACACTAGATTTCGCACACACAAAAATCCATGAAAGGCATGGAACACTTCGTCTACTTGGAGCAAAGTCATGCACTAGATTTCGCACGTGCAAAATTCCAAGAAAGGCAAGGAAGACCTTGTCCACTCGGAGCAAAGTCGTCCACTAGATTTCACACATGTTAAAATCCAAGAATGGCAAGGAAGGCTTCCTCCACTCAGTGCGAAGTTACGCATTGGATTTTTGCACATGCAAAAATCAAGAAAGGCTAGGAAGACTTCATCCGCTCGGAGTGAAGTAGCAAACTTGATTACATACAAACGAATAACCAAGAATGGCAAGGAAGACTTTGTCCACCCAAGATAATTTGCACACTAGATTTCACACATGCGAAAATCTAGGAAAGGCACGGAAGACCACATCCACTTAAAGCAAAGTCGTGCACTGGATTTCGCATACATGAAAATCAAGAAAAGGGAAGGATGACCTCGTCCACTTGGAGCAAAGTCACGTACTAGATTTTACACATGTGAAAATCCACAAAAGATAAGGATGACTTCATCCACTCGGTGCGAAGTCACGCACTAGATTTCGTACACATGAAAAGCTAGGAAAGGCAAGGTGTAAACACCCTATTTTGGCAGCCACTCACAAGGGATTCCTCCTAAAGAGTGCACTTCAACAGCAATTAGGCATTTCACCACTTTAAAACCCATTTTCACACAAAAACGCATTTTACACCCCAAAACCAAGCCTAAAACCCCAAATCCTGCATCGGAACCTGGTTGCACGCAATCTGCACTTGAAAACCAAATAGCACGTGTGAGTGACATCTAAGTCACCCAGTACACGCCCCAAAACACACAACCACACAAAAAAAAAACTCGACAAAACCAAAAGAAACTCGTTTCTTATCATTTTGCAAAACTTGGTTTTCTCCTTTTGAAAATCATCCTTTCTTTTATTAAACAATCACTTGGGAATTCAATCCCAAGCCATGCTTTTCAAAAGCCATGTTCCT
>JAMKQA010051852.1:0-11834 GCA_024699735.1 Posidonia australis
TAGAAGCCTTTCCAAGTCGACGGCGATCCATTTTGTTTATTGTAGAACAGAGGAGAAGTCGGTGTCGTCGCTACTTGCCTGAGTACGATTCGGTGTCGAAGCCGAAGGTTTATCACAGATGATCTGGAGGAAGAGCTTCTTCAAACAACATGAGCTTCTTCGTCAGAGGAAGAGCTTCTTCGCCCCTTTCTGCGGTTGGAATGGAAGGGATGCTAGGGTCAGAGGAAGAGGAAGAGCTTCTTCACCGGGCGATGGGACGTGACATGAGAAAATGGCTGCACAAGAAACTTTTCTCTTTTTTTGCATGAACAAAATGAATGCGTAACACAGATCGAGAATTTGGAAATTGTTACGGGGAGATATCGTATCTTTCTTTTACTGCATTCCTTTTTTTCTTGCACCGTGAGGATTTGAAGATTTGAAGATGCTAACTAAGATCTATGGTTAGGATTATGGGCCATACTTTCAAATATGAGGCCAGGCCTTATCAGATAATGACTCTCTATATATATATGTGTATGTGTGTGTGTGTGTGTGTGTATATATATATACATATGTGTGTGTGTGTGTGTGTGTATACATACATACATACACATATATATATATATATGTGTGTGTGTGTGTGTGTGTGTACATACATACATACATACATACATGTGTGTGCGTGTGTGTTTGTATGTATGTATGTATCCTAGCACAATTTGTTAAACTTTGTTGACTGTAGTTGTAGAAATTGTTATAGGTTATAGGGCAATTCCAATAACAAATTTCTTTAGCCACATGTTACGGGGTTGTAGAGGTGTTGAGGGATTGTATAGTAGGGCGGCAATCGGCAGGATTCGCGGAAGCAACCAAGGCGAAAGAGCTTAGGAAGGATCGGAGGAGATGGCATTGAGGGCACAAGCCAAACCATTGAAGCCAAAGAGAGACGGAGTGCTTCCAGAGGTGTTGCGTTGGAGATTTGGGTGCATCGAGTGTCGAAGGTGTGGCCTGCAGAGGGGGAGAGCTCGTCGAAGATGTGTGGGCTCATCAGAGGAGGTACACGACCCCTCCCTTCCTCTTTTCCCTTTGTTTTGGAAAATAGGATAAATGCATGAAAATGGTGTTAAATTCATGATAAATTATGAAAAAATAGTAGAAATGACGAAAACGATGTGAATGACTTGAATGTATAGAGATTATGCTAGGTTGTATGATTTTCGTAGGTTTTTGATGAAAAATGAAATGCATGTTACAGTGTTACGAAATGAGTTTCATGCCTTCATGATTTTATTTAGAGCAACATGCTTAATGGTTTTGAGAATGGATTGAAGGGTTTTGAAGTAAACTTGGAGGTCAACACCCCATGTTTTATTTATGATTTATGTGGTATGTTTGTTGAGTCCGACGGATGTCCCAAGTCTATCGAACGAATGGTTAGGACTCACGGGAGGTTTTCTGGAAACAGACATTTCGATATGTCGAATTAGGTTCAACATACCGTTTTGCTATCAGTATTCGACCAAAAATCCAATTTCGGTAGATCGAAAACACTCAGTCTTCTGTTTTATGGGATTTCGGTCTACCAAAGTAGGAATTTTAGGACAATCGAACCTTAGTTTCAATCGACCGTTCTGGGTGTCTGATGCCCAATCTGGTATACCTATCTGGTTTGGTTTACCGAACCAGACCCCTGGCCCATATGAACAAATTTGTATGAAAAATGGAAATAGGGGGTTTAAATGGGTAATGGACATGTATTAATAAGGTATTTTCCATGTGGATGACATGGGGGAATATGGAATTCAAATAAATAAAATTGAATATGGTTTTGGGCTTGAGGCCCCAAAAATGAAAAGAAAATGAATAAATGTTTGGTTTAATGTGATTTTTGGGTATGAGACCCAATAATGAATATGAATGCATGGTTTTACGTGGTTTTGAGCTTAGGATCCAAATGGAGGGTCAGAGTTGTATAGAAGTGACTACCAACAATGAAAAAGAAAATGAATAATGACTTTGAAAAGAAAATGATAATATATTCTGAAACCACGAGAGGATGGTGTCGACAATGTGGTAAGAGTATGAGACTCCAATGAAATCAATTATTAGATACGACCATGGTTGCTATTGTGGAACCATGAGGGATTGGTGTCGGCAAATTGGTATGGAACCAATTGTCAGATACAACCGTGGTTACCGAGTTTGGAGACGATGAAGGGATAGGTGTTGAGGTCACCGATGGGAAATTAGAAAAAAGGCGTATCCCCATGTATATGAAATGTAATTGAGGCCTGTTGGCTGGGACGGTATCCTACCGCACGGGGAACTTTACCACGGTAGTGCAGGAAGGTAGCTAGGGGAAATGGTGTCCTCACTTACTACTTGTGTGTTTGATTACCTCTGATCAAAGTAACACCAATAAGAAAAGAGGAAATAAAAGGTGTGATTTTAGCTAGAATTAAACTTGTACATTGTCTTAATATTCTAGCTATGAATAAGAGTCATGTTTTAACCAGTTGTCAGCCACTGTATAAGGTTTTGTTTTGAGTCCTGTGAGGTCCTGTGCTTTAGACTGGATCTGATCGAGAATGTGGATTTCTCGGAATGCATAAAAAAGTTTTAAAGATACATAAATTGAAAAAGAAAATATGAGTTTTTGAAAAAACACATGGTTTTAGATTGAGATTCCAAATGTTTTAAAAAGAAATGATGTTTTTGGAATGGATTTTTTGAAAATCACATTTTGTAATAGTCTATGTTTGTGTTTTCTTGCTGTTTTGCCATAGTTTTTGTGTGAAGTATATACTAGGTGACTTGAAAGTTACTCACGCGTATTTTGTTTAGTTTTCAGGTACCAATGGTGTAGTCCAGTTCTGATGTCCAAGTAGGAACCATTAACCATATATTATTCCTAGAGATGAGTCTTAGTTAGTTACAATTATTAGAATTATACTGTAATTATTGTAATTACTTGTGATACTATGATTTAAGTAGCGTACTAGAATTCAAAACGTTACATAATCTAAGAGGCTAAGTTGGAAACCGTAAAGAGATCTACGGTTACGTAATTTTCCACAACATTTTAAAACCAGTGTGACGACAGACTTTTGATGCAACATAGTCCTTTTCCTTCCTTCCTTTCCACAAATGTAAAAAATCTTTAGAAATATAAAATATTTAAAAAAAAAAAACTCACATAAAATAAAACCATTTCGTTTGCCCATGGTTCTTGCAAATCTCCATGTCACCTGAAATCTCATTCCCACGTCGAGTTCTATTCCCACCCATCCCCCAACTTGTGCACTGGAAAGTTGGGCCCAAGCCCACCTGACGGCCCCACTCAGGAATAGATTTCAGCAACAACAATCTCGAGTAAGTTGAATCTTTACCAAGACAGTGAAATTTCGAACACTGCTTTGGAATAAACTATGGGTCCATTTGTTTGTAGCTTTTTTATTTTTATTTTTATCAATAGACCACACAAAAAAATAATTAAAAAAAAAAAAATCTCAGATGCAAACGAACAGACCTGTATTTCTCAACAAACGGGCAAGCTCTTTTTTGTCAGAGTCCGACGAGACCTGTGAAACGTCCAAAACTACACGTTCCAAAGAGGAAAAGCCCAGAAATTGTTCCAAACGCTCTGTCGCTATCTTCGCTTTGCTTACCATTAATTAATTAAATAATTAATTAACAAACCACCAACCACCCTGGCACCCCCCCCACCACTCACAAGTCACGTCTGACGTGACTAGTAACGGCGTCAGAACAAACTCACACCCACCTGGACTGCGCAGCGCACACCCCCGTCCCCCTCCTGGTCTATGTCTGGTCAACAAAAACATCCCCTTTCTCCTCCTTTCCTCCTCCTCACTCCTCCTCCTCCTTCCGCATCCACCTCTTCGTGCCACAATTTCCCGCCCCTCCCCTTCCATGGCGGAGACGGGGAGCTCCCAGGCCGCTCCGAACCCACCGGCGCCATCCGAGAGTGTTGCGGCCGCTGATGGTGGTGGTGAGGGGGCTGGGTCGAGGACGAGGACGGGGCGGAAGCAGGGAGCTCTGACCGTTTCCATTCCGGTAGTTTCCACCCCGGAGTTATCGGAGCTTCTTGCCGGAGCTGCGGCGTCGCCGATTGTGGCTGTCCCCGTGGTGGCCATGCCCTGCATCATTGCTCCCGCGGGGTTGGGGGACTGCTCCTCTGTGGGTTTCACGGTTTGTTCGGTCTCGTCTTTTTGCTTGCTTCTTGTGGTTGTTTTTTTCCTGGTGCTTTGATGTTGAGTTCAATTCGGCTGTTTTGGTCTTCGAATTTTCAGTCTATTGTACTGGAATATGATTAGGTTAAAGTGTATGTTACGTGTTTGGTTTTTTGTATTTAGTTTGTGTTTAAGATTGAAGCTTATGTGATTTCATGTGTCAAAGTTGAGTTTGTCCCGTTTTCTACTCTTCTTATTTTTAATAGACTAGGCTGGTTTCAATTTCAGTTGCAAGAGAAATGAGTCTTTTTGTTGGATTTCTTTTCATTGTAAATGAAGGGTCTAGGCAGGCTTCCCGCGGTACGTGCTTCCTTGACTGACATGCTTGTGATTGTGTTTATCAGTTCAAACATCTAATACAAATACTTGCAGATGAGATTTAATTTTGGAATTTGATTGTTTGGTTTCCGAGTAACCATCCTTCTTGAAGAAAAGGGTTGGAGGGATTTCAAAGGGTGGTGATGATTATTTGATTTCAGTAGCTTGAATCAAGTAATTTTCAGGTAAAATTTAAACCCAATATTAAGAAGAAACGAAATCACAAATTGACCTTAAGAGCCATAAGAAAAACAGAATTTTTACAAGAGACAAGACTAGACTTCTTAGAAGCCATGTAGTTAGCAATTGCTATCACCATGCTGCTAAATTGAACTTGGGACTTGGTTTTCAGTTTTAGTGATAGAAGTCACAAGTTGGTAATGTACGTGTTGTTAGAGGAGTCTAGTTTTCAGAGATATGAAGAAAAATACAATGCATGAACTGTGTCTACCTTTCCTTAATATTTTGATCTTTTGGAATGTCCTTTATCAGTGGCAAACTCTTAGGAACTTTGATGGGAAACTCTGAAAGTTGTATACTTGTGAAATCTTTTCTCCTGTTATTTGGTTGAGTTGAACTCACACCTTATATATAGGATGGGTCAAGGATCAATCCCTGACCTTGAACACTTTGGAAGTCTCTTTCTGACGGTCTGTTTGGACAAGTTCACATGCTTGCAATAGATTCGTAGTTTAGTATGTAAAATAGTTACATGCATGTATACGTGGAACTAGGCCAGTGTTTAGCAGCTTCCAGATTAGGTTAGGAATTATTTGGTGGCTACCAGGGATTCCGAGGTTAGTAATTTTTTATTCATTTTCCTTTTATCTCGGAATCAACAGAGTAAGTAGCCAACTGCTCGAAGTTATTTAAAATGGAATCCTTTTGTTGAAGCTGCCGTCTTAATCTCAGGTTATTTTCAGTCTGTTGGTGATGGCTGTATTGTCTTTTATCAGGGGCAGTTTGCCATGACCGATCAAGCAGTGTTGGCTACTGTTACGGCTCAGGCTCAGGCTCAGGCTCAGGCTCAGATGCAACTACAAGCAGGATATACACAAACTTCAGATCCTTACAAGCCAACAATTTCAGCCCCCTTCAATACCACACCGATGAGGCAGAATTCACCAGTAAAGTTAGAGGAGAATATTATTTCACCAAAGCCACAAGAGCTTTCTCCCTCCGACCAGAAGCCACGGTCTCCTCATATTGTCGTTAAGACAACATCAAGTGATGGGTACAACTGGAGAAAGTATGGGCAAAAGCAAGTCAAAAGTAGTGAAAACTCCCGAAGCTATTTTAGGTGTAGTTACGCAAATTGTTTTGCAAAAAAGAAGGTTGAGCATTGCCAAGATGGTCGTGTAATCGAAGTTATTTACCGAGGACAGCATAACCATTCTCCCCCTCAAAAGACAAAATACTCAAAACAACGTTCATGTGAGTCTAATGGGCCAGTAGTAGGTAAGACAAACTTAAATAATCTAAGAACAGAATTCAATGCTTTAGATTCTTGCACATCTAATAAAGAAAATGACACCTGCAATGAGGTACCTGAACAATTACATTGCTCAAGTGACTGTGAGGGGGATCCTGGTGTGAATACTGAAGAAGATAATGGTGATGAACCAGATTCTAAACGAAGGCAAGTAGTTTATTTCTTGATCTCTTTAAATAGTGTCCACACTCCACAATATTCTGTCATGTGCCATATTAACTGTACATTTTTTATTTATTGTCTCCATGCAGACTTTGTGAGAATTCCATCACTATTTCAGCACCATCATTCAAAACAGTTAGGGAGCCTAAAGTTGTTGTGCAGGCAGCATGTGAGTTAGGGAAAGTAAGTGATGGCTATAGGTGGAGGAAATATGGTCAGAAAATTGTAAAAGGAAACCCCAACCCCAGGTATATGTTTCTACTTTTCAGTATTAGAGAGCTCAACTGTTCTATCATAATCTCAAGATGACAGAAATTCATACTATTACTATTTGGGTATAATATTATTGATTAAACTCAAGATTTCTTGGATATTTGAATTTTTTAATGCCGAAAGGATAAATCTGTTGGCCTCAAATCTCTTGCTCATGTCATCCCTAGGCTTAAAATGGATAATGCTCGCTTGTCTCAGGTTTTCTTGATACATAAAAAAGTTGAAGATTAGAACTATGTTTTCATGTGCTCTTAATTTATTAATGATTTTAAATATGCAATTACATATTAATAGTGTGTTTTGCCCAATACATATTCAGGTAGTTTTAGCTATTCATGCTGTTAAAGTAGTTAGTAGTTCATGAATCTTGTAAAAAATGATTGCAATTTGTTAGTATTTATTAGTATATAATGGTACTCTGTTCCAACTTATTCGTGCTTGTTAGCTTGTTACTTGATCAAAACTCACGATTTTCCTCTACTGGTCAACTACACAAATGTCTTATTCATCCCTTCTACATAGCAAGTGAACAGTCTATTCTTGAATGGCTCTTGGTGCCGGGCTTGAGGCCACATCGGATACTTCTCAGGACCAAACTGCTTATGCAAAGGATTAAGCAAGATGGTTTTTTATTGAACCAATCTAAAGTTAAAGTGATACTTGTGCAATTTTTTTTCAAAATAGATTATTTGAATAACATGCTTGCACTTACCATAGAAGGTAACTTGTCCTGGCTTGATGTTGTTGTCCTTTTGTGACATCATTACCTTGTCAATTGTGTTGCACAGCAGATCTAGTTGATTGTTTTAAATCAGTGGATATACATTGCCAGATCCAGTTATTGGATGGATTCGGTCTTCTGTCAGTGTCATGTTAATCACATGAGGATTACGTGACAAAACTTGTCTTTTAACTGAATTGCCCTTCTTATCCATGCATCCATGCTTTTAAACTAGTTAGCACTTAGCACTGATTCAAGATACAGATATAGTAGGACACAAATATGTTGGCATAGCAATTCATGAAAAATTGTGACACATGCATGGGAAGAACACAACTGCAGCAATGACATGACAATAGTGCAATCTTCAGACAGGTGCATTAAATTATGAGATTGGTGGGTGATAGGATGGTGGTAATTTCTAATTCTATGTGACATGTCATGAAGTGTATGGACTTTGTGCCCCAATACCGTGCTTGGATTGAAGCCTGTGTCAACACCCCTTCCTCTTGTCTTTTCTCAATCCACACAAACACGATACGAAAAAAATTGAGTCAGGGTTAGGATTATTTGGGTTTGGGTGATAAATGGGTTGATCCAAATAGCCCCTTTCTAATGTGTTGGGTTGGAGTCGTTGGACCGCCTGTTTATACATAGACAACTTATAAAATATGTTATACATGTAAATTTTCTAGTAACTCCGTGTTTATACACCTACTTCAACGTGCATGCATGTATATATGTATTAATATTGGTAATAGTTCCAATTTATTCTTTAATTTTAAATTTGCACTACTAGTGATGAAAATGGATTGACGGATTAAAAACAGGTTTAACAGGTTGTTCAACCTGTTCAAAATCCGAATCAATTTGTCTACAAACTGTTTGATTTGTGGGTTGTTTATTACAGTCTGAATACAATCTGAAACCCATTTTGCCATGCTTAAATGTAAATAGAAAGCTCTTTCCCTAGCATATCTGTAATTTATTTGACATACTGTAGTGGTAACATAGTTCCCATCATAACTGACTTAAGCATCTTTGTCTTAAATAGTATTCATCCACTACAGGACATCTTTTTGTAAAAAGAATTTGAGAAAGCTCTTTTCCGGGATATTTGCTTCCTACATTTTAAAAGCTTGGCTTCTATGAGTTTTCCCTGCGATTTATCCACTTATTGGGGGGGACTTTTGCTAAAGTATTAACAAAATATGGATCATTCTTGTCTGTAATTTTCCAGAAGCTACTACAAGTGCACGAACATAGGATGCCCTGTCAGGAAGCATGTTGAGAAGGCCTTGGGAGATTCTAAGTTTGTCATTATTACGTATGAAGGACAACATAACCATGACCTTCCACCTTGCAGAAACGGCAATGAAACATCAACCAGTGCACAAGCCACTAAAATTGCAGTAGATGCGAGAGCAGCAGTAATGACTTCTGATGAGCAGATGCAGGCTCCCGGTTCTTTGTTAGATGAAAGGACACCAACTGAGTGTACATCAGACAAAAATGGAGAAAGTGCAGTAAAAAAGGCAGTAGAACTTGGAGGTGAGATGGCACTGGAGTCTGCCGAAACTCTTCTGAGCATTGGATGCAACATAACTGCAGAAGATAATGGTAAAGCAAACAATCCTGATGTTGTCCAGCGTCCTCTCTTCAATCAAGCGTGCTCGGCAGTTTCAGTTCAAAACGCATGAATACACTTTTAGATGGTTGATTATTTCCATGTTCAAGCCCTTTCGGTTGGTTTGATCTTTCTTATTCTGCTGCTGAATTTGCTTTTGTACAGCTAAGCATATCATTTTCATGCCAGTATGAACAATGAAAGTTTCTGCACATGTTTGGGTTGATTTCAAAGGGTAAGAATTTACGGAGGTCTGAGTCTGTGGCTCTTCTCTTATGCATGTTTCCATATCTAAATGCCCTAGAAGGAAGAAAACTCTGGACAACAGTCACTTCCGACTTAACCTAAACTGGTTATTGGTATATGAAAGTAGTTTTGGACAATTGCTAGAGACAACGAAATTTTAGATCAAAGCGGAGTAGGATCCTGTTTATCTTATAGTCCGTAATAATGCAGTATCTTCGTCACATTGTCGTATACTATGCGTTTTACGAAATAAACACATATGGCCGAATGAGTTTGAAATACGAGAGTACACTGGTTAGTGGTTATTGAGCTGCAACTCTCCAATGGCCTGTTGAACATTTAATTAATCAGGTTTAAATTAAGCCTAATTGAGTTTATGAGTCTTGATTAAACAATGCTTATATAAGTCTATTGCATAGTCTTTATCAATATGGCTTAAATGTTTAAAGATTAAGTCCGAAAGTGTAAGTCTAAGAGAGGAAAAATTTTAGAGGGTATATTTTTTATGCATGAATGTGAGATTTTAGTCCTACATTGGAGAAATGTAAAAACATGCATGGTCTTATTTCTAAGGAGTTCTAGAACAAGTGTTCATAAGAACTTAGACTAAGCATGAATGACCACACACACAAGGTCGGACATGGTCAAGCTCGGGCTTCAGACTTTTGGACTTGAGAGAATGATCTCCGAGTTCTTTTTGCACAAAAATGCATTAGTTAATTGAGCTTAATTAAGGTTTGCTTAATTAATCACTAGTCTGACCTCCAACGGGTGTGTGTGTGTTAACAAGTATATGAGACTAAGAGGCGTCGGTTTTGAGATAGGACTTCTTCCTTTCTCATCTCTTGAATTTCCTCTTCTATGCTCTATGCTCTAACGATGCTCTAATACGGTGATCTCTCTCTGTGCTGTGTTTGTGCTTCTTCAAATCGGAGGCGACTGAGGTGTGGTCGCAGAGTAAACGAAGATACAATACTTGTTCATCTACTGGATCGTTTTATCTTGAGAGGAATAGTGTGAAACCCTGTGTACTGCATAAGAGTCACTATTTTTTCTAAAGCTAATCCTTTAGGACGACTTAATCGGATGGATTCTAACTTTGTTCTTTTATTTTGGTTTTATTCCATGTTCTGTTTGTTTCTGGATCATATGGTATGGCTTATGATGACATGTTAATCATCTTATTTAATAATATATTTATGCATGTGCTTTCACATATTATTCCAACATTCTTAGAGAAATAGTTGCATTTAACATGTCAAGTATTGTTTCAATTAGATCTAGGGTAGACATGGCTGCTATGCCAGAGAAATTCTCTAGTCCTCACTTCAAACGTTGGCAATAACGTATGAAGATCTGGTTAACTATGTTAGAATTGCTTTCATTTATAGAGTCAGATTGTCCTAAACCAGATATTTTAGACCCTAAAAGTGTAGAAAAAATTACTGAGTGGAAGGAAAAGGATCAACTAACACGTTGTTGTATACTATCAGCACTATGCAATGTGTTGTTTAATGTATATAGTACCTCCTCTTCCACAACAGCAAAGGAACTTTGGGGTATTCTGAATAGGAAATACAATATTGAGGACCATGGTCTGGAGAAATATTTTGTTTCCAAATTTTTGAAGTATCAGATGGTTGAGGGCAAGTTAATGACTGAACAGGCACATGAATTCTTATTTCTGTGTCATGGCCTTCAATAGGCAGACATGAAACTTCTTAAAAAATTTACTATTATGTCAATTATTGAGAAATTTCCAAAGTCTTTGGAGGATTTCGGTCTAAATCTCAAGCATAAGAAAGACAACTTGACTCTAGATGATCTTATGATTGACATAGTAATAGAGAAAGAACACAGGAGTCAGAAAATTATAATGCTTGTGGAAAGCAATGCCTCGATCAATGTGACAATTGGTAACAAGCCTAATAAGGATTAGAAAGGAAAATCAAAAACAAAAATTAAAATAAAGATCAAGATCCAGAAAAAACCCAAAAACAAATCGTGTTGAATATGTGGTCAGGTTGGGCATTGGGCAAAGGAATGTCCGTCCAAGAAAGCCAAGTTACCTAGGGCCACTGATGGAGCGTTGGTCAACATGATGACCTCTGCTCTTGAAAACAATGACGGGTATTTTACTGTAAAACTTAAACTCTTTACTATTTATAAACCACATTACTGGATTGTAGACACTAAGGCTAATGTTCATGTTTGTGCTGATAAGTCTCTGTTTGTGTCTTATCAGCCCGTCAACGGGAGGATAGTGATGCTTAAGGACCTGACGACTACAGATGTGAAAGGCAAGGGTCGTGGGGAGCTGAAGTTTCTTTCTGAAAAAATTCTGACTTTACACAAACTCAGACATGTTCCTTCGATACGCTGAAATATCTTAAGTGGTCCTATATTAGTTAGAGAGAGTTTTCGGTTAGATTGCAAATCTAATAAAGTTGTTGTTTCACATTTGAGTACTGGTATTTTTTATGGAAAAGGTTATTTATATGATGTTGAAGATTTGTTTATACTTCATGTTGAAAATGTTAATAATGCATGCGTGAATGATGATAATGTTCATTCTGTTGTTAATAGTGTTGAATCTTCCGATATTTGGCATGAACGTTTAGGGCATGTGTGTTGGATAGTAAAGCTTCTCTAGAGGGGGGGTGAATAGAGATTTTCCGGTTTTAATTAATTCTTGGTAATTAGTTATGCAATCTGAAAGTACTTAAGATTTAGCATACAAACATTCAACACAAAGACACC
>JAMKQA010051853.1:0-14665 GCA_024699735.1 Posidonia australis
TCATGTATATGGTTTTCCTTGTCTTCCATAATAGACTAGGTGGCGACTCCGTTTTATTTTGCTTTTTCGACGTGATTTTGCCGACCGATTTCGCATTCATTTGCGGAACCTCCTCGCCGGCATGGTTACACAATGAAATACCAATGTCCTTACAAAATTCTTGAAAATGGTCATATGAATCCCATCTCAAGGGATCTACTTGATTATTCTCATTATTAACAGTGGAACTCAAATTGCAATTATTTAAAGCAAGTGCACCATCAGAGACAAGGCTATGATTAATTTCATTATTATGTAATTTAACAGGATGTAAGGCATTACCAGGAGCATGCACTGGAGTAGGGGGCCATGAAGAGGGCTTCTCTGAAGTAGTAACTCCCACATCCTCTTGCTCTAGATAATCATAAATTGCCATGATTTTTTTAAACTTAGCCAAAGAAAGATTCCTGGTCTTGATCTCTGTCTCCACCCAGGTAGGAGCAGCAATAGGATTGTCAACAAGGGTACTATTGGGGGGAGGGATAGGTGAGGTTACCAAAGAGGTGGAGACAGGTGGTGTAGATCCAGAAGTAGTAGGGGTAGGTAGAATCCCTGCAGAGAGGTCGGCAGGACTCTGATGAGAGGGAGGGGTAAAAGATGACCTCATCCACACATTTTTCCCTAACTTAAGTTGAGATTTGGGAATGGAGAGATACTTTCCACTATTTGGACCTCGCCACCCTTTGTTACTTTTAAAAGATTTCCTTACTGGTTGCAGATTCCTAGAGCATGAGGGCTGAGTTGTTTGCTTGGGCCAGGCAGGGAATGCCTTTTGGGAAGGGGGGATGAAGAGCATAAATCCCAACTCAGTCTGTATTTAATCGGGTATACAGTTCGCCCATATGCAAAAAATCGGACATCTGGAATTTCTTTACCCGGGTATAGCTTAATCCTGACCCTCGCAAACCCCCGAAACTTGAGTCTATCAAGAGACATATCAATTTCCTTAAACTCAGAGAAATCAGAAACCAACCTGTGATTAACATCTACACACCAAAGGTGGTGGGGGATTCCTTCCAACCGAATCCAAGTACCCTCCTCCTTCAAGGAAAGGACAGCATTGGAACTAGGCGTCCAATGTTCAAAAGAGGATGATAAAGATTGAAGGGAGGAACCAAAACTGCTTAAAATGTCATTCTTATGCTTAATAGATGGAAATTTTAACAAAAACTTCCCAGGGGAGAAGTCTGAAACCTCTATATTGACATAAGAAGGCCAGTTGTTGAGAATGTGCTGGGAGAGAATCTCAGAAGTAAGATGAGAGGCGTGGTCAGTGACAATAGCACACATAGAATAATGGATCGAGAGATCACAGGAAGCATCAGAAGGGTATATCGGGATTGGGTTCTGAGGAGATAAACCAGCCATCGTAGTATGAGATCTGGTCTCCTGAAAAAAATTACAAATAGCTATAGAATGAGTAGATGCTTTGCATCTATAGCAATGACCCCTAAATCTACAAGTGCTCTTAAAATGTCCCCTTAAACCACACTGAAAACATCGATTATTATCTCGGCAGAAGTGTACCAGAGAGGAAGGCTCTTTTTTTTGCTTCTCTACCAGCTTCCACCCTGGAGAACCAACCTCAAAAAAATGGTCTGAGTTAACAGAAGAGGGGGAGGAAAGAAGGGCGGCAAAACGCGAGCCACTACACTCGTTAGAATTGTCAGAAGAAATCTCTGGCACAGAGATATCATACGGCGAGGTAATAATATTTTTAAGGGAAGGGGAGAAGTTTCTATTCCCGGAGAAAGACTCAATTATTTCAGAAAAGACAAGGGAAGAGAATAAGGGATTAATAGACCGCACGTCGTCTGACGCCTGAATCAGAGGTGCAGACAGGCCTGACAAAACTGCATAATAATCTAAACAATTACCACCTAAAACCCCCTTAGACCAATTATTCAAATTAATCGTAGTCTTAATTACAAGGGGAGAATACCGAGAGTACCCCCACACAAAGCCCGAGGTGACGGCGATAGCCGTCTTCTCCCTCACGTCACACCTCAAACCCGGAGCACCTCTCCGAGAACCCACCGACGGAAAACAGCACGCCGGCGATAATGGCGAAAAAATAGGATCTAAAGCATGATCTAACAAAAAATCTGAGCAGGTTGCTCCAAGGGGGCGAGAAAGTAACCCCCTAACAGAACTATCATCTGAAGGTAAACCATCCATAGTAATAGAAACAGGAAATCCATAAACAAAGGAAGCAAAATGTGCAAAAGTCACTGAACCGATTGGAGCAAAAATATCCAAACTCAAAGAGCAAAGAGCCATCGAATACAACCAGACCGGTGGTAAACTCTTGCAAACATACCGACAGTCCACAAAAATATTCGCAGCAACCATGGAATCAAGGCTAAAATAAGAAATATCACCACATTTAATCGTCAAAACACCAGATCCAGAAGTTCGGGTAACATCCAAGGAAGATCTACCCCGTCGGGACTCAGTGGGAGGATGAAAAGTGTTCCTCCGACCACAGAAGTCAAAGCAAGGATCTGGAAGGGAAAGAGAAGTAGCGTTCCTCTTCCGACTTCCCTGAGCCAGGGTAGTCGACGGGGAGGAGGAGAGAAGAGTTACCGACCGACGGCGAGCTTTAACGGACGAGGGGCTCTCAGCAAGAACCACGCCATCCGTAAGAGCCTTACGCGAGCGGAGGTTGTAAGATAATCGACCAGAGAGGCGACGATCGGACGCCATCACAGTGGAGCAAAGCACACAGAGCTAGGGCACAGAAAATCACACAATATTTCGCGAGAGCAGGGAACTAGAGAGAGAGAAATATTTCCGTCCTCCAATCAATTGAAAACTAACCAATTTAAGTCTATCCATTATCCATTTCATTACACATTTTTAGAGCTGTTAATGGATACACGTCGGATAAATAAGATAAGATGTACAATATTCACATAAGATATCATCAATTAAAGAAATAAGTAAATTTATTGATTAAATATAAATAACAACAATATATGAATGTAAAATATCATTAAATAAGGTAACCACTAATTTCTACCTAAGATGTTATTAATTAAAACCATTAATTTCTACAAGTCATCATCAATTTAAAAAAATTTCACCTTGTGCACGATGAACTTTAGATGTCGAAATATACCGATATTAATTACACATCCAAAATATCATTAATGAAAATATTATCCACCAAATTAACTTATTAAGACCATAAAAGTCATAGTTTTTGACTAATATCAATTACATGTATATGATCAAAATTGAAATGATTTAATTTATGCTCAAGATCTTAATTCTTCGTATAATTAATACACACATTTAATTTATGTTCAAGATTCTTTGTATAATTAATACATACATACACACGTGTATTCTTATACTAAAATGGTTAATGGACAGAAAAAATACAAAACAAACTTATTTCGTTATCCTACTGATTATATCAACAATTAAATGAGTAATAGGTAAAATAGATAAAATTATAACTTTAAGTAAAGAATTATTATCCACAACTATTTCAAATAGACCGAAACAAAATAGACAACGGATAATTTCTTACCCATCGGCAATCCTATTTAAATAGTGTTCATTGGCCATTTTACATGAGAGGTTATGAATTTATAATTGTTACTCCATAGACAAATAACACATAACTGATAGTAGGGGTGATCTCAAATCTCCCTCAAATCCAAACAAGATACGTTACATTATCAAAAGATGGAAAAATTACATTTTACCTCCTTTAATTATTCGTATTTTTCAACTTAATACCTTAAACTATTTTGTTACAACTTCCCCTCTTAACTATACTAAATTACAATAAACCTCCTTTTTGGATAAATGATGTTAAATTTTTGCATCGTTTGACTGTTTTCCCTTCTATAATTTATCATTCTAAGGTTAAATTATAATTTATCTCTCTCAACTATTGAGTTTTGTAATTTAGTACTTTAAACTCTTTTTTTGTCACAACTTGTCCCTTTTAATTGTAGTAAATTACAATGAACCGCCTTTTCAGGTAAACATTGTTAAATTTTTACTTTATCTGATTATTTTACCCTCAGTTATAAATAATCAGTGTCTCAATGCAAACTTGTTGAGACCTTTGGTTGAGATATACTTGATGATGATAAAGAAGAAGCCTGAGATCTTCCGGTGGTGTTAATGAAGTTCGAAAACATCAGTTTATCAAGAAAAAAAAGTTTGAGAAAGAAAGTGAAAGGAGAAAATTTTGGTAGTGCAGTTGAATTTAAGGTTTATGATAGAGATAAAATAGAAGAAGATGGAAAAGAAAGGTAAATTTGTTTGAGAGAAATATTGTTAAGGTCACATAACCCTTTAAATTTGACAGAAGAATCTTATTATTTAACAGAAGTACTTGTAAGTTGTAACGGAAAAAGTTTAAGGTACTAAATTGAAAAACTCGAATAATTAAGAAGGTAAATGATAGAAGATGAGAAGAAAGACAAATTTGTCCAAAAAAAATACTATAAACTAGGACAATTGTAACGAAAAAAAGTTTAATATATCAAGTTGAAAAATACAAATAACTAAGGAGGTAAACTGTAATTGCCCTTAAAAGATTTGAAAATCTTGTGTAATAAGTTTAACCTGCATCTTTTACGATCTTTCAAAAAAAAAAAAAAAAGGTTTAAACAGCGAGAACTATGTAACCTATCTCAATCTAGGCCAGGCCTAGTTTTCCCTACAGCCCGCCGGAATTTCCAGCTCTAGATGGAGCATGACGTGAAGTTCCATTTAAAGAGTCCAAGAGGGGTAATTTTGTTTAGAGTCAAAAAGGGTTAACGAGAATTTCAAGGAAAATGTCAACCGTATTGACCAAAAAGAGGCACATTGACAAACAAAGTTCAAGGAATGAATATATGTGTAAGATTTTAAAAGTTCAAGGACACAAGCTAAAAATCTACCATCATGTTGAAGAATGCAAAGTGGAGTTTACTCCAACATATAATTTATAACCAACTCAAGTGGTTAAGTTGACTAATTTGACAGTGAATACAAACTATTGTCGTCAATCTGAGATTTACTCGATACTAATCAGATATGGTCTTCCATGGAAAAGCATAAACATATCGAAGAAATTATAAAGGTTTTTTATTCTGGAAATCAAAGAATCTTGACTTAACCATGTTGATAATTTTCCAGCTTGAACGATAGTGCTGGCATGCGGCTGGAAGAGTAGCAGTTTCCTTCTATGACATCCAATTGATGTCCATTTAAGGCATGTGCAAACATTAGTATAATCTCGCACTATTCCTGTGACAACAAAAGTACACAAGTGGGTTGTGTGTAACCAGAAAGCTTTGCTCGATGTTGAAGAAAACCAGATGCCCAAAATACCAAATAGAGAGAAAACAGGCAAAAACATATACTCTTAACTTCAGATACATAAATAAGCTAAGAATGACATTTACATCCACAAGCTTAAGGAGATTGAGAAGTTGTTTCTTGCCAACAATTGTTCAAACCACCTTTTGAGTTCTCCAAAGCCACGATTTGCATCACCTTCGGTCTTTTTTGAACCATAGCATGAGAATTTAGAATGGTATTGCTCAATCAGACTATCCAATCTGTCCACGACTTCGTATTGTGATGACATCTTCCTTTTGGAACTTCTTCTTGCCTTGTGTTCATCATCCGATTCAAAACCCTTCTAAGCCTTCTTATTCTGTATCAAGGAACCATCCTTGTCAGGCTTGGATTCTCCTGCATTGTGTTTATCCGAGTCAATACCCTTCTGTGCCCTATACTCTTATTCTGTATGGCGTTGTCATTCTTGTTAGTCCTGTAGTCTCGGGTTTCATTAGCTACTTCCTGCAAAATAAACAAAAGGCAACACTAGGGTATTAGGGTAACTCTTATGAGAATTAACAGAAGTGAGGTAGATACCATACCTCTCTTTTATTATTTATTGACTTTGAGTAATTTTCGTAGGCTTTTTCCTCTCTTTTTTAGGAACAGGAGCATCGCTCATCAATCCAGGAGTCTCATGTTGGATGTGTGCTCCAATTTGTGTAGCTTTTCTAAACCCTTTTCCCTCCTTTATGGATCAGCTGCAAATTGCTTTCGCTTCACATTATCATGATTTTATGTACTTGTTTTTCCTTCTTCATTTCCAATCTAGATTTCCTCATTCTCAGCATGCAGACATCATCAAGTGCAAACTCCACAATTGGTCGATGTTATGGGCCAAAAGTCTCTAAAATGAACCAGTCAAAATTTGGAACACTGTAATTCGTTTTCTTTTTGCACTATAAACAAGAAGAACTAAATACCAGGATTATTATTTAGGACACTCAATGCCACAAGTGCATGTTGATGTTCATTGAATTCAACAGAAGCCACTCCACGTGTATGATTGCTGTCGTTAGTTTTCCCTTTCTTCGTGTCCTTCAAGAGTTTTAACTAAATTCCAGCAGGAGGGATTAAGAAATTTATAATGGCAGCAGTAAGGTTAATGGTTCTTTATTTTCAATTGACAAATCTGTTTAATTACAAGATTTTGTTTAGAAGCTCACGAAAGAACAACATTTATGCACAGCTTCTTCAGTTGGTTTTGTGTCATTGACTTGGGCAACTTGTAGATGATTAGTCTAGTTCTTGATACATGAAAAAAACATATTCTGAAGTTAAACCATCTTTACTTTTGACAATTTGTACAGGCAAACATGAACCAAAACATTTTACTTCCATATTAAATTTATATTAAAAGCATACATAAACAATTTTGTTAGAAAATAATTTTGAATATGTTTAGAAATTATAAATCTCCCACGTTCACAACACACTACAACATTAAGCCTTCGACATGGTTCTAAGTAGAAAATTTGATTGTTAACTGTTATTATTACGTTTTAGCGTGTTAATGGGTTAATGGATCCTATGTGTTATATAGATCCTATCTCTTTTAACCCAGCATGTATGTGTGTAATACTCCTCTCTATTGAATCAATCTCGCTTTTTTCAATACAACATAGTATCATAGCCACTTTAGAAACCCTAGCCAACACAAGAAACCACCAGTCACTACATCTGACACAACCAGCTTGTCGCTACCAGATTCTGGCAAGTCCACCGCTGCCACCCTCCCGACCCATTCATCGTTGATGGCACCTATTCAGGCCGGATCCCTCGCCTAGCAAGCCTCTAGTCGTCATCGACCACTCCAAGGGTCATTTTAGGTCCTAACCATCATTCCTCCACCATCGGATGACTTGATCCGACGATTCTAGTGAAGTTTTAGGGCATCTGATGCTTTTTGCAACCATCGTCGGTTGTCTAAGTCCATGTTGCTGCTAGTAAGTGTGCAATAGCTATCTTCTCTAAGGCAACAAGTATATGCTCTAAGTTTCAATCACTTTTGAGACCTTTTCTAGTCCATATTAGCCTTTTATACCCTACAAGTTAGTTTTTTCTAGACAAATCAGAACTGTTTAGATTGTTCCCATGACATCTTCTCATGATTCACTGCTCAAAGGGTTTGTTGCAACACCAATTAAGTTGACAGAAAAGAATTATCTATTCTGATCTCAGCTTTCGAGACATTCCTTGTCGGTTACCAAAAAATACAACACATCACACATCCTCCACCTGATGTTAAGGATGTGGCTTATGAGGATTGGTTTGCGGATGATTGTGCAGTTATTTCTTAGATGGGGAATAGTATAGATGAAGGTGTTGTTAGTTTGATCGTGATGTTAAAAACTATAAAGAATATTTATGTAACACATGGGCCCAAATATCTATTCTTATTGAAAACCATGATTTATTTGTAATATTTGAGTAAATGGTTTATTAATGGATAATCAGATATTTTAGTGTTTGTTGTGTGTTTTCTCTCTCTATTTAGTTGTGTGGAGATTGTTTCCCTAATTGTGTGATTTTTAGGCTTTTTTTGCTCCGATATGTGCATGTGCGATCCTGTGTGTGCATGTGGGACCCACTTGGACCAATCAAACTTGGCACAGTGCCACTCATGTGTCTTCTTCCTCTTCTTTCTTTCTTCCTTCACCACCCATGCCCCTATAGTTGGCCCATGCTCATCCCATCCTCTTTGTCACTAGTGTGGTTGGGTGATGCCTAGTGGGATTCGAGGAGGAGGTAGGGCTATAAGAGGAAGGGAGGATGAGGAGGGAAGAGGCATCTGTAGCAAGCCAAAGACCAGAAGAGACCGTGGGTCGAGAGAGAGTGTGTGTGGGAGGTGTGTGGCTTGTGTGGGTGCTGGAGCTCACCACTGGTGGAGGAAGACTCGTAGGTCGTCATGGAAGCTCAAAGGCCACCAAAAAAGAGGCAAGGCTCGTCGAGGTTGCTTGGGATTGCCAGAGAGGTATGCATCCCATTCCTACTCCTCATTCTTCTATTTAAGCAAATGAATAAATATGCTTAAATGATGATAAAATCATGAAAAATTGTGTGAATGCATGAAATGTGATGGATTACATGTTTATGATGAGTGTTCTCGTGGGTTTCTGTAAGAAATTCGAATGCATGCTACAATAGAGTTGATATGAGCTTCATGCCCTTATGATTTTATTTTGAAAATCATGCTTGATGAATTTGGAAATGGATTGAAGGGTTTTGTAGTAGACTTGAGAGCCTACACCCTAAGTTTATTTCAAGATTTATGAATATGGTTTGATAGGTCTGCCCCTTATTCCCATTTTGGGGAGAGGAGACGGCTAGTGCTTGGGTTGGTTTTCTGCAATCGCAGACGAATTGCTTCTATAGGGTCCCCTAAGTCCCTGATTCAGTTGACCAGAATGGTCTAGTCTTCCGTTCTAATACCAAGAAAATTGAATGTCAACTTGGTTCAGTCGACTGAACTGTTTCGGTCTTCCGAACCAAGGAATTTCAGATGATCGGAAGGAAATTTTGGTCTATCATTTTGGGAACAGATCCTAGATTCGGTCGACCATTCCTAGCCGGCATGCCAAATCAGGACCCTGGCCTAAAATTGAATTGGTTTATGATGATGATTAAAGCATGGTTTTATGTGATTTTGGGCATGAGACCCATACAAATTAAAAGTGGCTTTATGAAATGGTTTTTGAGATGGAAATGAGTGTTTGTATGGATTTTGGGTGTGAGACCCAAGTAAGTGGTTGACATTGTGTAACATCTATGCTTAATTATCCAGATTATTGTAAACCATGTATTATTGTGAGATTTGTGTAATATGGTTTACTAACGGATAATCTTGGTGTTCTAGCCATGTGTGTGTGTGTGCTTCTCTCTGTGTGACTGTGTTGGCTTGGTTTCCTTGGGTGAGTGACATTTTGGCTTGATGTGGCTCATGAGTATGCATGCATGGAGGTTTTGCTCAAACCATGCACAATGTTGGACCTATGCCTTCTTCTTCTTTCTCTTCTTTCTTTTCTTTCTCCTTGATTAGCGTGGCCCATGCTCGTCCTGTCTCCTCCACTGATAGATTTGGTGGAGGGTTGCTAACGGGATTCGAGGAGGAGGAGGACATAAAGAGGAGGGGAGGATGAAGGGGAGAAGGCATTGGCGAGCCAGAGGAGGGGAAACTAGGGAGTGTGCGTTAGAGAGAAGTGAGGGCTAGAGGTGTGGGGGAGGGGTCACCGGAGCTTGGCCAGTGGCTGTGAGGGCCAGGAGATGCCGTGAGGAGGAGGAAGCTCTTCGGTGAGGTGCGTGGCTCGCTAGAGGAGTACGCGTCCCAACCCTTCTTCTTTATTTTTGATGAAGGATAAAATGAGTAGAAATCATGATAAAATAGGATTAAATCATGATAAAATGTGGAATTGGTATGAATGAGTAGGATTGCATGCCTAGGAATGGATTATGCTATGTTTCGGATTTTATGGTGAATGGTTGTGGATTTTTGCATGTTTAATGTGATGCATGCTACAGTGTTGGTTTTGCACTCTTTGTGGTTTTGATTTTATCCCAAGGACTATGATGAATTGTTTTGAATGACATTTGTCTCAAATGGTAGTAGACTTAGAGCCCTACATTTGGCGATTTTTGTGTGAGTTGTGGTTGGTCAGAAAGGGGTCTGTCAGAGGTCCCAATCCAGGCGATCGAGTGGCTTAGGGCTTAGGGGAAGTCTACTGGAGACATAGAATTCGATATACCATTTTTCTGTTAGTTTATGCCCCTAATCCTTGTTTCGAACGATCGAAAACGTTCGGTCTATTGTTTTAGGGGATTTTGGTTGATCAAAATGTCTACTGAACCAAGGAAATTTGGACAATCGTTCCAAATTTTCGGTCGACCGATCTGGACACCTAAGCCTGTTTTGGTCTGCCGAACTAGAGCCTAGTGTCCTATGTTGTGGTTTTGATGCATGATGATTATGCACAGATTTTTATGTAATTTTGACTTTTGTTTAATGTGATCCACATAAAAGAGGTTTTGAATTATGGGGATGATTCCATGATAAAGAAATGCATGAATTAAGGTGTTTTTGGATTTGAGTCCCATGTTTTTGGAATGTGAATGGCTTTAATGGTTTTTGCCCTATGTGATTTGATGGAATCCCCTTATGAGTGGGAGGATGTTTTATGAAAATGGTTTTGAAAAGAAAACCTCATGTTTTGAAAAGTGATTTTGTGTGGTTCTGGATCCATGTGGGCTGGGTGTTAGTGATCTAGTAGGAGTATGAGACTTTAATGGAACCAGTTGTCAAGCACAACCATGGATGCCGAGGCTTGGGACAACGTGGGTTTGGTATTGGCAATTTGGTAGGAGTACGAGACTCCAGTGGAACCAATTGTCAAGCACGACCATGGTAGCCGAGGTTGGGGGCGGTTGAGAAACTAGAGTACCTCCTTTGTGTGGGTGTTGACTGGGCCTAGAGGTGGAAACTCGGGTGACCGAACACCAAGGAACGCCAGGAAAAGACGTATCCCCATGCTTTTATGATAAAGGATTGAGGCTTGTAGGCTGTGGTGGTGTCCTCCCGCTTGGGAAAGGACATCGTAGTAGTGCAATAGGGTAGGAGTTGCGACCTCACCGTTTGCTTGGGTGCCAAGTTGCCTTTGATTAAGATGACAATATAGAAAGTGAATGTGAATGAGTTTGTGGTTTTGGACTAGAACAGGACTGTGTCGACTTGAGATTTTAGCCAGGTTCTAGTGTGAGTTGAGACTTATGGTTTTAACCAATTGCTAGCCAATGTGTGTTTATTTTGAGTCATGTGTGGCCTTGTGCTTTTGGGTTAGATCTGGTCGAGATTATGGTTTTCTCAAAATGCATAAGTGTTGAAAATGCATGAGATTTGAATAAAAGAAAAGGTTTTGAAATGGCATGGTTTTGGAATAATGATTTCCAGAGTTTGAGAAATGGTTTTATAACTGATAGAGAATAGTGTTTTCTCGTGGTTTCTGTAGTTGAGTACGTATTGAGTGACTTAGATGTCACTCACGTGTGTTTTGTTTGCTTTTGTGTATTTTAAATGCACAGCTGGGGTGTTGTCCGTTCACCGGTGATTGAGTTTCGAATCACTTGTCGTATGCCATTTCTCGGTAGGAGTTCCCCTTGTTATTTTAATTATTGTAATTAGGGATTGATACTATGTTAAGCAGTGTTCCCATGTTCAGTGTGTTACACATTGCATGGAAGTGATTTCCTACAATGGAATGGATTGAGGTATGGTTTTGAAAAGAAAACCTATATGTTGTGAAAAGAGAATGGTTATGTGTTGTAGAGCCACATGGGTTTGGTGTTAGTAATTTGGTAGGAATATGAGACTCCAATGGAATCAATTGTCAGATACGACCGTGGTTACCAGTACGGATCCACAAGGTTTAGTGTAGGTAATTTGGTATGGGACCAATTGCAGATACAACCATGGTTGCCGAGAGTTGAGACTGTATTGACAGGGCCTAAGGGAAATGGCTATCCTTAGGTGTCTAGGTACGTTGAGGCGTTGTGAAAAGACATGTCCCCATGCAAGTAAATAAATATGGAGGCCTATTGGCCGAGGTAGTGTTGTCCTACACGGGAAGTTTCATTGCGGCAGTGCAGTGCGACAGGGGAAATGCTGTCTTCACTGAATGCTTGTGCGTTTGATTACCTCTGATCAAGGTAACACCAATGAAACTGAATATGAATTGTGTGGTTTTGAGCTACAATTAGACTTAGTGTTTTAACTTGAGGTTTTAGCTACATTTTAGCAACAAATGAGAAATTGTGGTTTAAACTAGTTGCTTGCCAATGTGTGGTTTTGTTTTAAGCCTTGAGAGGCCTTATGGTTTTGGATTGAATTTGGTAGAGAATATGATTTTCACGAATTGCATAAATGGTTTTAAATGCATAAGAGTCAAGGAAGTGAATGATTTGAAAGATCATGGTTTTGGATAGAGATTCCAAATATTTGAAAAAGAAATGATGATTTGAAATGAGTTTAAAGTCACATTCTGTAATAAATCGAGATTTGTATTTTCTCACTATTTTATCATGGTTTTTGTGTGTGGGATGTGTACTGGGTGACTTAGATGTCACTCACGCGTGTTTTGTTTGCCTGTGTTTTTGGTTTTCAGGTGCAGGCTGGAGTACAGTCTAGTCTCGGTGCCTAAGTCTTGGAGCCACTAGCTGCTCATAGGTTTGAGTTGTCAACCATAGGTAGCTTCAGTTATTTTAATTATGCTTATAATTATTGTAACTGCTTAGTGATACTGTAGCTTAGGTAGCACCTTCGGGGCGGGGGCATTATAATTTGGAATACTCTTCGTAATACATATGGAAATGCAAAGAATATCGCCAGAGTTTATAAGATCTATGAGTAGTTATTCACACACGAGTAGGATGACCACTTTGTATAAAATTTTTACAGTATCTTGAGATCTCTGTTAGATGAGTTGGAGGTATGTTAGCCTCTTGTTGTAGATAGTTCCAATATAGAGTACATAAAGGAGTTAACAGTAGCGATTTTCTTAGTCGGCCTACTGTTTGATCTTACCAGTTAGATTAGAAGCCAGATTCTTGGTGCTGACTTAGTTCCCACTCTCTAGTTAACCTTCTCATGAGTTCTATGTGTTTCTACTAATGTAACATCTGTGTCTGGGTTTTTCCATTTAATATAAACCATAGGATTTCTTGTAATTAATTGTGTATGGTTTATTAATGGTAAATCCAATTTGTGTGGGTTGGCTGTGGACTCCCTCTATGTTTTGTGCCTTGGTTTCTCCCCTGTAGTGTGTTTTCAGTGGCCAGTGGGTCGGTTCTGCTTTGGGACCCGTGCTTGTGGTGGACCCACTTGAGCTTGGCCTTTGACTCAGTCAAGAGCCAGCTGTGCCGCACGGTGCCTTTACCCGTCTTCTCTTCTCCACGCCCGTGACTGCTGCTCTAAATCTCATGAACCTAGCGGGGGAAGGGCTGCTCGTCCCGTCCCCTCCGTCCAGAGCTACGCGCAGCTGGTGGACGTCGGCGAGATACGGGGATGACAGGCGTCGGAGGCGTTAAGAGGAAGTGTGCGACATGGGGGGAGAAGCAGAGAAGCAGAGTTAGGGTGAGAGGGAGTGTGGGGTTGTGGAAGTGTCACGCGTCAGAGGAGCTCGCGCGAGTGTGGGAAGCTAGGCTGGTGCCGTGCACCGCCGGTGTGAGGGTACGCGAGGCTCGTCGGAGCTAGGTACGCGTTTCCCTACTGTTTTCCTTCTGTTCTTCCGTAGTTGAGTCATATTGGGTTGGAGGGAAAAAATCATGAAAATGATGTTTAAATCATGCAAAAAATTGGAGAAATGTTGGGAATGAGATGAATGATGTGAGCATGTTGATATCATGTCGATTTATGGGCATTTTGTATGATTTTCGTGGATGTTCTTGAAGCATGCTACAGTGAATGTGTTTGGGCTTGCTGCCTTTGTGATTTTTGTTAGAACAGCATGCTTAATGGATTCATGTTTTGATTGAGGGGTTTTGGAGTAGACTGGGAGGTCTACATCCCATGTTTTATTGAAAATTTTAGTGGCATGTTTGGGGGGTCCGATCCTTACTCCCACTTGGGGGAGAAAAGGAGGACGGTTGCCTGGGGAGTTTTTTGCAACAGCAAAAAACGGTATGCCGAATTAGTTTCGGCATACCGTTTTGCTCCTAGGCGGTACCCCGTGTTTTTGGCCACGGACGATTGGAAGAAATCGGTCGACCATTTATACCGAAGTTCCATTCGGTATGCCGAATCAGGGGATTTCGGCATACCGAAGTGGAAAAACGGTATGCCGATTTTGAGCCCTGAACTGCATTGTTAAATGCATTAAAAATGATGATTAAATGTGGATAAATACATGATAAATGTATGGAATGCATAGAATGACATGTAAGATGATGCATGTTAGTATGTTGTTTTTAATAATGTTTCCATGAGTTTTGAAGCATGGCTTCTGTGTATGGATATGGATATGGACTCGTGTGAGGGGTGATTTCATGGTGTAAAGACTATGAAAGAATGTGTGGGCTTAAGAACCACAGGTAATGATTTGATGCATAATTGCATATGATTTGCAAAGAGTTTTATGAATGGCAAATGGCTTTGTTAATTGTTTTGAAAAGACAATTGCATATGATTTTAAAGAGATGAAAGGATTTAGTAGGAACCACAAGGGAACCAGGACTTGCCGACGAGGTAGTGAGACCTCAAGATAGGTCGGGGACGTGTCCTTGGTGAGTG
>JAMKQA010051854.1:0-14300 GCA_024699735.1 Posidonia australis
AAGCAAAATCCACTTAAAAACATTTAAAATCCAAATTAATCAAGTGAAAACCCTAATTAAAATCAAAATCAAGCAAAATCCACTTAAAAACATTTAAAATCCAAATTAATCAAGTGAAAACCCTAATTAAAATCAAAACCAATAAAATCCATTTTTAAATCACTTTAATCCATTTAATTTCAAGGAAAACCTAAATTAAACTCAAAAAACCCTAAAAAAACCCTAAAGTCATTTAATTAAGTTAAAAAACTGTAATTTGAACCCAAAACTTCAATTAAAATCCAAAAAACACAAATTTGAAGTCAAAATTCTAAAAACCCTAATTCAAACTCAAGACTTTAATTGAAATCCAAAAAACCCTAATTAAATTAAAAACCATGTTCGAAATCTAAAAAGATAAATTAAAACCCAAAATTCCAATTAAAACCCAAAACCTTAATTTAAACTAAAAACTCTAATTAAAATCCAAAAAAACCTAAAACCAATAATTAAAATCCTGAAAATCCCAACCTTAAACCAACAAATTAAATCACAAAAAAAAAAAAAATTAATGAAATCACAAAAACCCTTAAATTAATTAAATGACATAAAACCTAAAGTGATTAAAATCCTAAAAACCCTAAATCATTTAATTAATCCCAAAAGAAACTAACTTAAAATCTCATGTAATTAAACTTAGACCCCTAAAAGCCCTAATTTAAAAACAATTAAACTACATAATCATAAAATCAAAATTTAATTAAAATAACCAAAACAAATAAATAAAATCACCAAAACAAAATCAAAAACCTAAAGTAAAACCAAAATCCTAAAACAAAACCCTAAAAATTTAAAACAACAAAAAAGGAAATAAACAAAACCAAAAGCCCACAACTCAGCCCATTTAGCCCAATATCCCTTTATTCCCACATCAATTTGAAACTTAGGGAGGAGGAAAAATAAATCTACAGTCTTCTTTCTCCCCCCAACTGATCACGATCTCCCCACTCCCCCTTCCCACGAAACAACAACTACAGCCACCACCCACGTTCCCCTCATGCCATCCATCCCCTTAAGAAGCTCGAGAAACCACTAGAGAGGGGACCAGATCTGATCAGAACTGGAAAGGGCAGAGAGGAGAAACCAAAACTGAGATCGCTGAAGAGAGGAAAGAACCAGAGAGCACCCCTTAAATCCCTAGAGAAACCCAGGCAATTCCCCAAGTTAGAGACCTCCTCTTGCCCGTTTGTGCATCCCAGGGCCCTAGCCATCGTCGCCGGAGCATCGACCCAAAGAGTGTCGTCGTTGCTCGTCGGAGAAGACAAATGCCTCACACAGGTAATTCCCTCCCTTTTTTTAAAATTTTGGCTTTAAATCACCCCCCTTTTAGCTTCGACCAGCCCGCTTATAGCCATCTAGGCTCAGCGTCGCCGAAGACCACCGCTCTGCGCCGCCTCCCCTTGCCTCCAGTGGTTGGTTCACCACCACTGGCGAGGCCTCGAGCCTCCTAGGTCTCTGCAAGGCCCCCAGGGCCTTACCAACTCCTCCCGTTCTCTTCCTTCCTCCACCTTCGTCTCCCTCAGCTCTGGAGGAGCCTCCCAGGCGTCCACGTCATCTGCCACCGCCGCCGCTGCTCTACTCTGACGATCGCCACCGTAAATTCGCTGGAAGCCTCCGAAGGTCCCCGCCGCTCGTGACCACGCCCAGGAGCTTTGCCGCATCACCACGAACATCCTCATGCATGCCCGACGTTGCTCCAACCACTAGAAGACCGCCGTCCTCGCCGCTACACCCATCGCCGGAGTACGAGGTGGGGAGAGCTCGCCAGGCCACCCCAGCCTCCAATGACCCCTCCGGAGCACCCACTGTACCGCCGTGAAGCTTCCCCGCACACCACCGCGCCATTCCAACGGCAACCATGCCGTCAGCTCCCTCCGCCGTCGTCTTCTCCGGCGTCGACCGTCGCTTGCCGAAGCCCAAGGTGGGGGAGGCCTCACAAGCCTCCCCAGTCGAGCCCAAAGCCACGGATGAGCTCGTCGTGGTGTCCCCAAGCTCCTCCGACCACCACCACAGCTTTCTCGCCGTCGGAAGCTCGCTGGCAATCTTCAAATAGCCTATTTTAATCGTTTGTTTTTTAGTTTTTTATTAATTACACATAGGTCCTAATTATCATTACATATAGGTCCCTGGAATTTTGTTTAGGTCCTTTTTTCTTGCATCCAGGTCCTTTTCTTGCATCCTGGTCCTTTTTTATTAATTTTAGGTCCTATAGTTTTGTGTTTAAGCCCTGAAAGATTTAAATAAGTTTCATTCTTTCATTATTTTTGTAAATATTGCATGTTTTGTCTTGTTTAACTTTTAATTTCATTTTTGAACCCATGTATGTTTGTTTCTTCACAATTAGACCCCTATATTTATGTTTTCTTTGCAAATGAGTCCTAAACATTTATTTTGTGACCCTTGGGTTTCTTTATTTTAAAATTGTATTGTAAATATTTCATATTTTTCCCTGTTTAAATTTTAATTGCATTTCAGTCCTATTCAAGCATGTTTTATCACACTTAAACCCCTGAGATCATGTTTTCTTTATATTTAAGTCCAAAGATTTTGCATTCTTCCTCCAGAGTTCTTTGAAAAGAGTTTCCTTTGAACAATTTGCATTTTAGACATTAAATTTATCCATAATTACACTGATCATGTAAAAAACTTGATTTTTATCACATTTTGGTCCTAAAATTTTGCAAATCAGTCCATGAACTTAATCAATAATGTTTTTAAACAGGAAAATTTATAACTGGGTCCTTGATGTTTTTTAAAAAACATTAATGATAGTTTTTATTGCATTTTAAATCACATTTTAATATGTTTCACATTTATTGATCACATGTACATGTAAAATCACCAATTGAATAAAGTTTTTTATCAAAAAAAACCCTGTTTGAAATATAAATGAACATTTGATTTCACATTTTAGTCACATTTGCACTCATGTGTGAATTTTGCACTTTATACCCTGACCTTTCAGGAAATTATCCAAGTGCAACTTTTACATCCCTATGTCACATTGACATTGGACCCATCATTTGTATGTTAGAATAAGGGTCATGAACATGTTTTTCATTTAGTTTCTCATTCCTCTCTGTGAATTTTGCATTTTGGCCCTTATGTTTGTCCTTTATTGTATTTACATCATTTTGTCGATTTTCTCCACCATCTTTCTTGCAAATAACATCTTCTAAGCATTTGACACACATTTTAGGTCATGCATCACTCCCATACAAGCATTTATCACATCTGACTAGGGAAATGACCAAATTGCCCCTGTGCCTACAATTCATGAGCATGCATCTCAGTCTTTATACTCAGTCTTGCATAGTCCATGTCTAAGTCATTCCTTAAAGTTTTTGCACATTTAGGCACTTATCCATGCATTCCATATCCTTTGTCCTCACATTTGTATTTAGCGAGCCGGCATCCCATGCCTTTTCTTTAGTGGATATCTTTCTTCCCATTGTCTTTAGAGTTTTTTATCCAATATCCGATTTGATTTTCTTTAATCCTACATTTCAAACTTTTTGATTTGATTTGGATTTCGTCGCCTAAGGGCGTACATTAACAGGCCTGAGGGCCGACATTTGACCCCATCACGGATTATTTTTCCCCTTTTTGATTTTTACGACTTTTTCCATGATTCCGAGAACACTGGTTGACTCGACTTTTTATCCTTTCGACATCAACATGGTTTTCGGTGGCATTCTTTACAAAAACATCATCATTTCATGTGATTTTCTGCGATTTTGTCAATTAATGTGGATTTCTCTGCAATTTTTGTACATCGTCTTGCACATCCATCCAGTCTTGTCTTGGCATTCATATCAGCATGATTAGAACACAATCTAGGCATAGCAAACATTCATTTAGCCTCTAGCAAGCGAATTAGACTAGAAAGACTGAGTTTCTCGGGCATACGGGGGTGCCAAACACCTTCCCCGTGCGTAATAGGAATCCCTACCCATCCTCTGGTTAACAGACATTTGGGCTTCCGGTTTGCATCTCACTCATTCAATTTTTGTGATTTGTTTGTGATTTTCCTTGTCTTTCCCTGAAAAGACTAGGTGGCGACTCCCTTTTCTTTCCGTTTCGATCCCATCTCGTGCCCTCGCCATCATGCCATGGCTGTGGCCTCCTCCCTTTAGAGCGACTCTACGTCGGATCAGCCCTAGGCCGAGGGCATGGTCACAATTTCAAAACAATCATTATTAAAATGATTTTAAAAAAATGCAGGGACCTAAAAGCATAATAAAAGGACCTATCTACTAGAAAAGAAAAGAAAGAGATATTTTTTTTAAAAGAATACTTTAAAACTAACCCGACGGTCATCGATGACCAAACATCATCGGCAACGGCGACTGTGATACAATCCCACACCGGAAACCTTCCTATCCCACACCCTCGGGGACTTCAAACTACTCTATGGATCCTCTCCCTACCTAGCTCATCTAAAAACAGCCTGGCGGCCAACCAGATCCAAAATTCTGGCCAGAGAACTTCCTTCTTCTTCTGTAACGACTCTAGAGAGGTAGAGGAAAATCTAGGGGAAGAAATGAAAGAGAAATGGACTCTGATTAGTGGCTTACCTGAGTTGGCAATGGAGGAGGTCGTTGAAGACCGCCGGAGCTCGCCAGAGAGGTGGCTGGAGCTGCCTGACTTTGAATTCCTTCTTTCTCTGAGCTTCCCCTTTGATCTAAGACCTCTTTGGTTGCTATGGTTGAGAGAAAATTCCTTGGTGGCTCTCCTCTCAATTTTACCACGTTTTTTGTCTCCTTTTTCTCCATTTTTTTCCCATGCAATTTAGGGTGGGGGGTATTTATAGGCTTACAAATGGCTAAGGTTGTTAGAGTAGTTTGTTATGGTTAGTTAGAGATTACCAGAAGCTGTTACAAGTTGTTATAGGTTGTTGTGTTGAAGGTGGGAAGTAGTTAGGTTTGTTTTTGTAGTTACAAGTCGTTATAAGTTGCTATGATGAAGGTGCGACGTGGTTAAGTTTGTTTGGGTGGTTTGAGGTTGTTATAAGTTGTTATGGTGGAGTGGGAAGTTGTTATAGGTTGTTAAGGTTTGAAATTAGGGTTTAGGGTTTGACTTAGGGTTTTGGATTTGATTTAGGTTTTAAGGCTTGATTTAAGGTTTAAGTTAGGATTTTGAATTAGGTTTAGAATTTGATTTAGCGTTTTGAGTTGAATTTAGGGTTCTGAATTAGGTTTTGAATTAATCTTAAGGTTTTGAATCAATTCTAGGGTTTTGGATTAATTTTAGGGTTTTGGACTATGTTTTGAATTAATTTTATGGTTTTGAATTAGTTCTAGGGTTTTGGATTATGTTTTGAAGTAATTTTAGGGTTTTGAATAAATTCTATTGTTTTTCATTAATTCTAGGGTTTTGTATTATGTTTTGAATTAATTTTAGGGTTTTCAATTAATTCTAGGGTTTTGGATTAATTCTAGGGTTTTTGATTAAGTTTGGAATTAATTTTAGGATTTTGAATCAATTGTAAGATTTTGGATTAATTCTAGGCTTTTGGATTTTGTTTTGAATTAGGTTTAAGATTTTGAATTTGATTTAGGTTAGTTTTAGGGTTTAAGGTCCAATTGCAAGCTGTGACCATGCCGGTGGAACCCTTGGCGCGGTTCTCCACCTACTCTGGTGTGCGGAAACACACGAGGTGATCCGATACGGTCACGGCGAAGATGGTGAATCAGGAAGAAGAGAAGACCTGGAAACACCAAAGGAAAGACAAAAGGATAAGGAAAGGAGTCACCACCTAGTCTTTTAGTGGAATGATGAGGAAAACAAAAAAAACAAAAAGGCAGAAAGCAAACAAGATGCAAAGATGCATGTGTGATCTGTGCCTAATGGATAATGTTTGAATGAATGCGGGCTAGAGAAAGGGTAAGGATTCTGGTTACGCATGGGGAAGGGGTTAGGCACTCCTATGTGCCCGAGAAAACTCGGTCTTTCTAGGTTTCCTACTATCTATGGTCTGCTGAATGTATGCTTGCTTATTCTATATGCCCATGCATGAAGATGACTGAAAACATGCCTAAACAAAGTAAAGAAAAGGAATCAAGGGAAAAGTTAATCCGAGGGTCAAATGTAGGCATTGTTAATGCCTCTTTATTGTACGCCCTTGGGCGATGAGGAAAATTGTGAAAATCGTGAAATCCTCGGAGAGCGTCTCGCAAAACAGTGGAAATTGGGATAAATCCGAGAAAATCAAAAAGGGGAAAATAATCCTCATTTTGGGACCATGTCGGCTTTGTAAAGCCTTTTGCTATACGCCCTCGAGCGATGGAAAACCAAAACAAGTGAAAACAACGGAAAACTGAGGAAAACCCAGAAAACGAGGAGAATAGAAAGCTGGGAACAAGCTAGAAAAGCTTGCACCAAGCAATGAAGAAAAGACGGGAAAATCCGTGCAAAAAGACGTGAAAGGATATGTAAAATGCAAGTGTGAGTGTAAATATGAAAAAAGCAGTGGGTTTTGTGCAAAAAGCCCAAATTTTGAGGAAAACTGACGTTCAGAAGCCCAAATCATCAAGAATACATAGGAAAACACATTGCATGCATGTATGAAGAATTTTGGAGTCAAATGTGCATCCTTTGTCAAAGGAAGCTCTCTAGGGGTCAGAATGCAATTTGTCCACTAATGCATTCATGAAAATCAGTTATGCATAAAATATGAGTAAAAATGCATGAAAATGACTCTGAAATGATTCAGGAAGTTCAGGGGCAAAATGGTCATTTTACCCTTGAAAACAGGCAATCAGAACAATTCTGCAAAGTAAAAGGGGTAAACTGCAAAAAACCCAGCAAACAAAGCATCCCGAAGAAATTCAGTAAAAGCAGAGGGTTAAAGTGCAATTAAACAAACAAAACAAGCTTCTGAAATGTTTTAAAACAAATTCAGGGAGTTTTATGCAATTTTCACAGCAAAATAAGCCTTCTAGAAGTTTTTCTGTAAAACACAAGGGCCTAAATGCAATTTGTCCAACAAAGACATGCTTCTGGAAAAGTTTTCGAGAAGTATGAGAGCAAAAATGCAATTTAACCAACAAAAACAACTATCCTAAGAGTTTTTGACATATGCAAGGGCTTAAATGCAAATAAACTAGCATAATTGAGCAATCTGAAACATGTTTGAAAGTACAAGGGCTTATATACAATTTTTATTGTAAAAATGAACTGTCAGAAAGTTTGTATGAAAATCTTGGGTTTTCCATGCAATTTTCACAATAAAATGAACTGTCAGAAACATTTCAAGGAAATCTAGGGTTATCAATGCAATTTGCCTGAAGCAAAATACATTTTAAAAACTCTAGATGGCTTTTATTAAAGTTTTAAACTCAGAAAACATTACTTTAAATGTTTAAGGTAAAACATGTAATATTTTCAGTTAAAACTTTATTCGAAACATTTTAGAAAAAATGATTACAGGACCTAAATGTAATAAAAGGACCAAAGGGTAATTCCAGAAGGACCTATTTGCAAGAAAAACATAAACTCTGGATTTTATTCAAATAAAACGTTTTAAATTGTTTTTTAAAAAGAAAAACAAACGACGGTCGCCGACGACGGAGCTCGCCACCACCGACCGCTGGAGGGGGGGCAAACAAGGCCTTCCCGTGGTTCGATCTTGGATCAGACTTCACGAGAGGCAAGAAGGAGGCAAGAGGGAAGGATCCAACGGAGTGGATCGAGCAACCAACGGTGGGAACGGGCCTCCCACCTACCTCGCCGTCACGGTGCTCCGGCGACGTATCCGCGGCGGCTAGAGGCGTTCGAGGTGACGGTGCTACAATCCAATGGTCCAGAGGGCTTAGGGGCGTCGGGAGGATCTTCCTCCCCTCTCCTGGAGCTGAATGGAGCGGCAAAGGAGCTCTGGCAGTTGGCGGCGGTCCATCTCCGGCGTAGTTGGTTGCAACGGTGATCCAAGGCTCGAGGGGAAGTTCTGAAGGCACTGGAACGCTGAGGGTGAGTCGCGGAGTGATCCCAGACAATCGGAGGTGCTCTGCGATGCGGGAGGAGCGCGGCTCCTCTCTGGACACCGGCGACGGCGGTATCAAGGCAATACTTTAGCGGCCGCGGTGCGGGCTTCTAGAGCGGCAGAGCGGCAATCCAAGGGGCGATGGAGCTCGAGGGAGGCCAGGGAAGGAGGACAGGAGGCTCGGGGGTACAAGACACTTCCTGGATTGCCCCCTCCACCTCTATCGTCGGAGAATCGGCAACGGTGGGGAACGGTGGAGCTCCGGAGGCCAAGGGATCGCTCTGGATCCCTTGGAACCACTCCTGAAAGAGAGGAAGGCAAGAAGACTACAATTCAGAAAGAAAGAAAAAAGAAAGGAGTTAGTGGGTATACCAGAACGGAGGTGACTCGTAGGAGCTCTGAAGTGACTGGTCTCCTCCTCCACGACGGCTCTGGCTCTGCTATTCTGTTCCTCGCTCAGAATTCTCCACTCTCGAGTGCTCTCAGGGTCTGTCGTCACCTCTGTCACGTGGTTTCCTCCTCATTTTATTGACCGCTGGAACCCTTCCGATTGGCTCCAACCAAGCGCGCGACACCGAACAGAATAGAAACAAACTCCGACTGCCGTTATGCCAGATCAGCAAACAGCCAACGACTGTCCCCCACATGCTCCGGTCTGCTCCTTTGCTCGCCGATAGAGATGGACGGCGATCTTGGCTTCTCCGGCGAGCCATCCGATGGCTGAGGGAGCTCTGACTTGCTAGTAGGATCGACGGTGAGAAGCTGGGCTTAGTGAAGAGGTGGATTCAGGTTGATCGTGTGAAATTGGTGAAAAAAAGATGGGTTTAGTGGGTGTGTTGACGAAATAATGGAATATTTAAATTATGTAGTAGGAAAACATTGGTGATTGATGGAGAAAAATGAATACAAAAGTAGGCTTGATCTATGGAGAATCACATAGGTTAAACATTGGAAAATCAAATGGGAGGAAATGTAGGTTGAGCCATTGAGGGCCTTGTGGGCTTACTGGGCCTCCATGGGCCTATGTGGGCCTTGTGGGGCCCATGGGCCCAAATGGGTTTAGGAGGGCCCAAATGGTCCCAAACAAGTTGAATGAGAGTTAAATGGGCCTAAATAGGTTTGATGGGCCAAAATGGGCTCAGTTTGGGTTTAATGGACCTATGTGGGCCTTATGGGCCCGCATGGGCCCAATTAGGGCCGAATGCGTCCAAATGGGCTTCCATGAAGTCAAATGGGCCTAAAATGGGCTTGTGGGCCCAAGTGGGCTCAACTAGGGTTTAATGGGCCTTGAAAGAGTTAATTGGGCTTAAATGGGCCTTGTGGGCCCAAGTGGGCTCAATCAGGGTTCGAGCTCATTCACCACATCTCCATCCTGCAAAATCAGAAAATTGGGGTGTCTACAGATGCCCCTCCTTGAGCAAGGTCGGAGGTCGAGTAGAACAGAGACCGATGCTCAGGGTTGACAAAGACACCCCTCGTGAAACCACAAACAAGAGTTAATCACCGACAATTAGCCACTAGCTAGAGTTCAAACTAGGGATCCGTGGTAGAGATCCTATCGCCACAGCATAGGCCAAACAGATGAGCACAACAAAGCTCCAACAAGGTGACATCCAATCAGCTCCAAAGAGGTCTGACCTGTACCGCACTTGCTAGGAGAAGCGCCAGACAAGACTCAAGGTGCCTGCCGATCGGGAAGTGACTGGTCACGGAAGTCATCCGGGTAGTTCGGGCTACCATCCCAGAAGGAAGAGAGGCAAAAGAGAATAGGATGCCCTGACCTTGTCCGACTGGATAGGACCTAAAAGGCAAGAGAGAATGCTTCGATCCCATCCGTCTAGATAGGGACTCGAAGGCGAGGAAAATGCCTCGATCCCATCCATCCGGATAGGAACTTGAAGGCGAGAGAAGGTGCCTTAATCCCATCCGTTCGGATAGGACCTAATCCCATCTGTCCAGATAGGATCTCACAGGCGAGAGAGGGTGCCTTAATCCCATCTGTCCGGATAGGATCTCACAGGCATGAGGGAATGCCTTAATCCCATCCGACCGGATAGGTCCCGTTCCCATCCGTCCGGATAGGATCTCACAGGCGATAGAGAAGGTGCCTTAATCCCATCCTTCCAGATAGGACCCGATCCCATCCGTCTAGATACGATCTCACAGGCGAGAAAGGGTGCCTTACTCCCATCCATCCGGATAGGACCCGATCTCATCCGTCCAGATAGGATCTCACAGGCGGGAGAGAATGCCTTAATCCCATCCGTCCAGATAGGACCCGATCCCATCCGTCCATATAGGATCTCACAGGCAGGAGAGAAGGTACCTTAATCCCGTTCGTCCGGATAGGACCCGATCCCATCCATCTAGATAGGATCTCACAGGCGAGAGAGAAGGTGCCTTAATCCAATCCGTCTAGATAGGACCCGATCCCATCCGTCTGGATAGGAACTCGAAGGTAAGGGAAATGCCTCGATCCCATCTGTCTAGACAGGAACTCAAAGGCGAAGGAGATGCCTTGATCCCATCCGTTCAGATAGGAACCGAAGGCGAGGGAAATGCCTCGATCCCATCCGTCTAGATAGGAACTCTAAGGCGAGGGAGAATGCCTCGATCCCATTCGTTCAGATAGGACCTCGAGGGCGAGGGAGATGCCTCGATCCCTCGTTCGGATAGGAACCGAAGGCAAGGGAAATGCCTCGATCCCATCCGTCCAGATAGAAACTCGAAGGCGAGGGAAATGCCTCGATCCCATCCATACGGACAGGAACTCGAAGGCGAGGGAGATGCCTCGATCCCATTTGTCCGGATAGGAACCTATGGCGAGGAAAACAGTTCCCTATCTAGCATGGAAGTTGTGAAAACTCCATCCATCCAGAATGCAGCAAAAACGATACTCGACTATTATCTGGGTGGCCCCAGTGCCGAGTCGACAGGCAGAGGAGAGTAGAGTATGGCACTAGTCTTGCACATGTTGTTAGGGTGGCGATCTTTGCTCCGCATAAACCAAGATCAATCAAACAGACTGGCTAGAAACATTCTGCTGTATTTATTATCACAGTCAAATGAGTGTTTACATGTACTGCAATTTGTAAGAAACAGTGACATGATGCGAACATTAAGAGCCCTCTTCATCTCTGGGTCTCTTGGAGCCTAAGGCCTTCTTAAAGAGCGTCCAGCTTGGGATGGCACTGCAGATTGGCCAAGTTTCCTCGACTTCAGCTTCATAGTCTGCTGTGTAACTTCTCCCTTCAATGGCTGGGGGATCTTTTGAGCATACAGAGCGACTGAGCAGGCGAGATAGCTCCCTAACCAGTGTGTAGGAGCTCAAGGGGTATTCTTTGAATCGTGCTGGCATCTGCCCTTGAGCCAGAGAATCTTGCTAGTAACCGAACTGCTGCATCACATGAACTGGGTGATACTCCACTCCACCAGTCAACCTCGGCGGGACGATAAGCCACATGTCTGTTGTATTGAAGAATGTTTCAAAGTTGCAAGAAGTTGATGGAATAATGCGCCATGTGATCTTCTGTTCTGTGAGGCTTTGTAGTCGCTCGTACTCTTTCTGAACTGAGGTGAATGTGCGTGTATGGCCACTTTGGCAGTAGGACTCAAAGGCGGCTCGCTGTGGGTGTAAGACTGCTACACCCAGATGTGCAGCCATCCATACTTGCATGAAAGCTCCACAGCCATAGAAGTGCCGGCAGCGTAGATTGGGTTTGATGGGCCAAAATGGGCCCTGATTGGGTTTAATGGACCTATGTGAGCCTTGTGGGCCCAATTAGAGCCGAATGGGTCCAAATGGGCTTCCATGAAGCCAAATGGGCCTAAAATGGGCTTGTGGGTCCAAGTGGGCTCAACTAGGGTTTAATGGGCCTTGAAAGGGTCAATTGGGCTTAAATGGGCCTTGTGGGCCCAAGTGGGCTCAATCAGGGTTCAAGCTCAACCACCACATCTCCTTCTTGCAAAATCAGAAAATTGGGATGTCTACACAAGCGTATGTGGTGTCTACAGATAGTGTCACCAAAGCTTCAGACGAACACTATGGCTACTATCTCTAGATCGTTGATAGGGTAGTTCTTCTCATGATCCTTCAGCTGGTGAGATGCGTAGGCTATAACATTGCCATGCTGCATCAAAACACAACCCAATTCTACACCACTGGCATCACTATACACCATGAAGCCATTACTTCCAAAAGGCAGAGTCAACACGAGAGCAAAACCCAAACGAGCCTTCAACTCAATGAAGCTCACTTCATAGTCTATCAAGGCCATTGCTATGGAAGAGAAATCCCTAATGAACCTCACATAGTAGCCCACCAAACTAAAGAAGCTATAGATTTCCACCATCGTCTTGGGCCTCCCTCAACTACTCACTACCTCTACATTAGTAGGATCCACTCTGATATCTTCTTCAAAAATCAAATGGCTGAGGAACATGGCTCCATTCAACCAAAACTCATACTTGGAGAACTTGGTATATAGCTGATGTTGCCTTAGAGTATCTAACATTGCCCTCAAGTGTAAGGTGTGAGTCTCTACATCTGACGAAAAGACCAGCACATCATCCACAAACACCACTACAAACTAATCTAGAAAAGGACTAAAGATCCAGTTCCTCAAGTCCATAAATGTAGTCGGCACATTGGTTAAGCCAAAGGGCATAACCATGAACTCGAAATGCCTGTACTACATTCGAAAAGTAGTCTTCTAAATGCCTGAGTCTTGTATCCTCAATTGGTTATACCTGAACCTCAGATCAATCTTTGAAAACACAGAAGAGAACTACAACTCATCGAACAGGTCATCAATGCGAGGCAAGGAATACTTGTTCTTCACCGTGATCTGGTTCACCATTTGCTAGTTAATACACAGCCCAAGTGAACCATCCTTCTTGTGGACGAACAAGATAGGTGCTCCTCATAGAGAAACACTAGGCCTGATAAAACCCTTGTCCAGCAACTCCTACAACTAGGTCATGAGCTCTATCAACTCCACTGGTGCCATATGGTAAGGAGGCTTCGAGATAGCACCAGACTGCAAAACCAACTCAATCAAGAACTCTACCACCCTATAAGGTGGCAGGCCAGGAAAATCATTAGGGAACACATTAGGATATTCACAAACTACAGAGATATAGTGAAGACCCAACTTAGGAGGAGTGGAGGTAACTATACTAACTAGATACCCTACACAACCCTTAGCCTGTGACTTGTAAGCCTTCATTGCCAAAATGACAAACTTAGGCTCACCTTGACACACACATTGCACAAAAACGGCACCATCTCCAGAAGACCTGAGGTATACTCTTCTTTGAGCACAGTCGATCAAGGAAGACTGTTATGCCAACCAGTTCACGCTGAGTATCACATCATTCTCCTACATGTCTATAATTATGAGCTTGGCACCAAACTCTCTGTGATTTAACATCAAGATGATAGACTGCAGATACTTCTAGGCTAAACTGTGCTCTCTTAATGCCGTCACCACATTGAGATGAAAGACTAGCCTAGCTAGCCTATTCTCCATCTCCGTCGCAAATGTCTCAGAGACATAAGAGAAAGAACTCCTTGAGTCAAACAATACCTTGGCTATCCAACCTGCCACACGAAAGGAACCTAAATGGCCAAACACAACAACAAAAATAGCATTCATATATCAAACAGTTGTCCAGATTACATGAAGGATTACAATAATTACACACCAGGTTATACAACACCACTCCTCATCCTTACCCTTTACTACGTCTCCCGAAGGGCTTACATTAGGGGCTAAAATAGTGAACACTCGTCCTTCATCACCTATTACGATGTGCTTCTTGCCTTCTTGGGAGGATCCGAACAGAACGTCTAGATATAACCTGGCTTCCCATAGTTGTAGCACACCCTTGAATCTAGAGTCTATAGCAAACGAGGACAATTACTAGCAATATGGCCCACTTGACCACGTAGGTGTAACCATGCCGGCAAGGAGATTCCGCAAATGAATGTGAAATCGGACGGCAAAATCACGTCGAAAAACATAAAACAAATGGAGTCGCCACCTAATCTATTATGGAAGACAAGGAAAACCATAAAATGAAAAAATCATGCAAAAATAATAAGGACAAGTCTACGAAAACCAAAAAGATGTGGGTAAGGATCCCTGTAAAGCACGAGGAAGGTGTTAGGCACCCTCGCACGCCCGATAAAATCGGTCTTCCTTGATTTCACCCATGAAATGTTGGCTTTTCAGCCGCTTGCTATACGCCCAAGGGCGATATGCCATGCCATGCTAGT
>JAMKQA010051855.1:0-12481 GCA_024699735.1 Posidonia australis
TTTTCAATCATTCCATGCATTTTAGATTGCATTTGGCATATAGCAAGGCAAGGATGAAAAATCACTCGAGATTATTAGATCTTTGATCTTATTATGCAATATTCTTGCATCAACACTTGACCCGACATACGAGTGATACCTCTGAGCATTAGGACACACCCCTACACATCATGCACTTGTATTTTAGACACCACACACACAAGCATGCATATTGCCCTCGGGCGTATAGCAAAGGCTGAAAAGCCGATATTTCATAAGCAAAAGAGAAACCAATGGAAGACCGATTTATCGGGCGCATGAGGGTGCCTAATTCCTTCCTCGTGCGTAACAGGGATCCTTACCCATTTTTCTGGTGTATGACCTGCTTTTCCATTACATGATTTGCATGTTTTTATATGGTTTTCCTCGTCTTCTATTTTAATAGACTAGGTGGCGACTCTTGGATTTGCATTTTTATTGTTGTTTTTGCTGTGACTTTGTCGATCCCTCGTGTATTTTGGCCTTTCGCGTTGAAATCATCTCGAGGCAGTCGTCGGCATGGTTACAGAATGTAACACCTGTAAAATTTATTTTGTAATTATTTACATTTTAATAAATTTATTCCTGGTCAGGTGTTACTATTCTAAGGCCCGTTTGTATAGTTTTGTGATTTTAAGATGGGTATTAATGGCGATTGTGTTTTGGGTCTCTTGACCCTTCTGTCTTTGAGAATTTATATCTTGATACATGGTGAATAGATTTTAGTTTTGTTTGTTGAGATTTGGAGCAGACTCGAGGGTCTACATCTTATATTTTATTTGAGATTTTTGGTACTTGTTTTGCAAATCCGATCATAGGTCCCACTTTAGATGATTTCGGACGTTTAAACTTTGGGTCGTTTTCTGGTTTGGTAGAAAATGGTTCGGTATGCCGTTTTGCTGTCAGTATTGGTCCTTTAGTCGAAAGTCGGTTGTACGATATTGGACGGTCGACCGAATCAAGAGATTTCGATCGACCGAACCACTTTCGGTCTGTCGATTTGGCCATGAGTGTTAACTGTTGACTTATTTTGATTGACCGATCCAAAACGGTCTTCCGATCTAGGGATTTTCGGCATTCTAAATCTATTTCAGCATGCCAAATCAGGGCCTAGCTATTTTTATAAAATGTGTTTTACATGGATTATCGGATTGGTTTGTGTTGTCCATTTAACATGGATTGTAGGCCGTCAGTGGTGGTCCCATGGGACACCTGATGTACCATTTTGCCGAGGTTTTGCAAGAGTTTCCAAAATATAAATTGGTTTTAAAGAGATGGTTGGCCTGTTTTGGAAAAATATTTTCCTGATTTTCTGTGTGGGGGCCGAGATACTGTGGGACCATGTCGTCGAGACCAGGGAATGTGATGACATTCTCGGGTGGTCAAGCGCGGCTCCTTGGTTGAGGTCGAGGCCAAGAAACCTGAGGTTGAGGGTCATCAAATCTTCGAGGTATGAGACTCTCTGACTGTCTTCTCAAGGCTAGGGTTGTGGTCTGCAGGTTGAGGTGACTTGTGGCATGATGGAGAGGTATGATACTCCTACTATCGCTGTGAGCACTGAGGCCCAGGTGTTGTTGGGTGTGGAGATATGACACTCCCTCCTCAGTACCATGTGGAGGACGTCGTGAGAAGGCATACCCTGTGGTGGCCAGTGCTGGAGGGACACGTGTCCCGTAGCTGGTAGCGTCCTGAAAGACAAGACTGCCTTCCAAGAGAGGGGTTGTGAGGGTTCTCTAGAGAGGGAGAATCACATGACTGTGAGCGCTCCTGCACAGAGTGGTCGTCACTGTGGCAGTGCTGACGCCATTGGTCTGCTTCAGTGGACTGCATATGGCCAAAGTTTGGTTGCTTGGCATAGGACTTCTCGACTCACTATGTGTGGTTTTGGCCATTGAGGGTCTCGTTCGTGGTTTTGGGTTGATAGAGCCTCGATTGTTGTTTTGTCTGGTGTGCGCTTGGTTTTGTGGGATTTTAGAGAAAATGATTGTGAAATGAATTTAAAACGAAAAATTAATGTAATTTTGTTTTCCGCCGTTTTCATGGGATGCATGTTGGGTGACTTTTATCACTCACGCTTTCCTCGTGTTTTTGGGTTGCTGATGTAGGCATGCAGAGGATTTAGCATAATGCATATAGTCTAAAGTCTTGTAGCCACACACATAGGTTCCTAGTAGTTGATATTTTCTGTTTAGCTTTTAATTTCCTGTAATTTAATTTGTTCTAGATTGTTATGGGAAATTTAGGGCGTTATTGATCTTGTATCAGAGTTCCAGGTTCACTAGGTCTCATTAGGCTAGTGCTATACCTAGGATGATCGGTCTAGAGACTCCATAGGTTGTGCATGCATGGTAGAGTCTGCACCTGGTTTTCTTCATGGTTTTCTGGTTGTTGCTTTGTCTGTGGTGTAGGTGTTTTGCCTTTCTCCTTATAGGATGCCTCCTCGTGGTTGAAAGAGTAAGGCCCCTATCAAGGAATCCGAGTTCCGAAAGGACGTGGTGGATGGAAGGCCATTCGTGTCGAGTTGAGGAGCTTGGCACATGGGATCACCCATGCGTTCAACAAGAGTAGCGTTAGTGAGCCGTCGGACGACCTGTGGCTAAGCTAGTTCACGAATCTTCGTCTACCATCGTTCAAGGGCAAGGTCGGTACTGAGGAGAGTGAGGCCTGGCAGGAAAAGGTGGTGAAGATGCTGGAGAGCATGGCGTGCCCAGAGGAGCATTGGGTGCAGTTGGCGACTTATTTGTTGGATGGTGAGGTAGATAGGTGGTGGAAGTCTGTGAGGCGGCTGAAGTTCCTGGACTCAGTCACTGTTAGCACCCAATGGAAGAATTTCAAGGTGGCCTTCTATGACAAGTATTTTCCTGCTCATGTGAAAGAACAGCTTCGCCGAAATTTCTAAAGTCTGGAGCAGGACACAATATCGGTGCTCAAGTATGAGACTGAGTTTGCCCGGCTGGAACATTTTGCTCCTACCTATGGGTCTGACGAGAAGCGGGCCAGTGGTTTTTGAACAGCTTGAACCCAGGGCTGTGGGTGAAGGTGATGGGGTTTCGATGCCAAACTGTGGATGACATGGTTGGGATGGCTTATCTCTTCGAGGCTGAGAATTAGAAGTGTCTGGAGAGTCATCCCAAAGGGAAGGGTAAGTCTTCTTTTACTTCCCGATTCCCTTTATCCGGTCCTCCAAGTGCCAGTAGTTCAGGTAGCCCTAAGAAGAAGCAGAATGGGAGGTCTAGTGTTTCCTCTGCAGGCTGACGGAGTTTTACTGGGAGTAGCGGAACTGGCTTCAGTCAGACAGGGTCCAGTGCTCCTGGTGGGAACCAGTGCTTTAATTGTGGACAGGTAAGCCATATTGTTGCACATTGTCCCCAACCTAGGCAGACTTCTGTTCTAGTGGTGTGCTACAATTGTGGGAAAGCAGGACATGTTCAGAGATCCTGTCCAGAACCGTCGAAGAAGGCAGGAAGTGCGCCACAGTAGTCGACTAGGGGACGGGTGTTTACCATTGCAGCTCTAAGCGTTACATCTTTGGAAGATGTAGTTGAGGGTAAGGATGACTAGTTGGTTTTGTAACCCTCTATGATTGTTGTAATCTCCTTGTAACCTGAACATCTACCTGATTGTATGGATGTGGTGTTGTTTTGTTTGTCCATTAGGTTTTTTTATTGTGGCTGGTCAAATGGCCAAAGTGTTGTTTGACTTAAGGAGTTCTTTCTCTTTTGTCTTTGAGTCGTTCACAGCGGAGTTGGGAGAGAGTCCAGCTAGACTGGCCTTCTTTCATCTCAACGTGGTAACGCCGTTGGGGGAGCATAGCTTGGCGTGGAGGTATCTGCGGTCTGTCGACTTGACGCTGAGCGATAGAGAGTTCGACACTAGCCTAATCGTGATGGACATGTAGGAGTACGATGTGATACTCGACATTGATTGGTTGGCGCAATAGTCCACTTTGATTGACGGTATTCGGAGGAGAGTTTATTTTGGGTCTCCTAAGGATGGATCTTTCTTTATGCAAGGTGGGTGTTAGGATGAGCTTAAGCTTGTCATTTTGGCTATGAAGGCTTATAAGTCTTTGGTCAGGGGTTGCATGGGGTATCTAGCTAGTATAGTTACCTCTACCTCTCTTAAGTTGGTTGTTCAAGACATCTCTATGGTATGTGAATATCCCAACGTTTTCCCTAACAATTTGCCTAGTATGCAACCTCACAAGGAAGTAGAGTTATCGATCGATATGATCCCCGGTTCTGGTGTTGTGTTGAAGCCTCCCTATCGCATGACACTAGAAGAGTTGCGAGAGCTCAAGACTCAGTTGCAGGAGTTGCTGGACAAGAGGTTTATCATGCCAAGTGTGTCTCTGTGGGGAGCGCCTGTCTTGTTTGTCCATAAGAAGGATGATTGACTCCGATTGTGTATAGATTATTGAATGTTGAACCAGATCACTATGAAGAACAAGTATCTCTTGCCCTACATTGATGATCTGTTCGACTAGTTGCAGTCTGCATCCGTGTTCTCGAATATTAATCTAAGGTCAGGGTATTACCAGTTGAGGATACGAGACTCAGACATTCAGAAGACTGCTTTCCAGACGCGGTACGGGCATTACGAGTTCATGGTCATGCCTTTCAGCTTGACCAATGCACCAGCTGCGTTTATGGATTTGATGAACAGGATTTTCAGCCCTTTTCTGGACCAGTTCGTTGTGGTTTTTGTTGATAACATGTTGGTCTACTCCCCTAATGTTAAGACTTATGCCTTGCACCTGAGGGCAGTTTTGGATACTCTGAGGCGTCATCAGCTGTATGCCAAATTCTCCAAGTGTGACTTCTGGCTGAGCGAAGTTATGTTCCTTGGCCATTTGATTTCTGGAGAAGGCATCAGAGTGGATCCTGCCAAGGTCGAGGCGGTGAGCAGTTGGGAGCGACCCAGGATTGTGTCGAAGAGTAGGAGTTTCTTGGATCTGGCAAGCTATTATAGAAGGTTCATCAGGGATTTCTCCTCCATAGCCGCACCTTTGACAGAGTTGACTAGGAAGGGGGTTCCGTTTTGTTGAGACCAGAATTGTAAGGCGAGTTTCTAAGAGCTAAAGTCTCGTCTGGTTTCTGCCCATGTGTTGACTCTACCTTATGGAAATGGTGGCTTCACTGTGTATAGTGATGCCAGTGGTGTTGGGTTGGGGTGTGTTCTAATGCAGCATGGCAATGTCATTACATATGCTTCGTGCCAGTTGAAGGATCATGAGAAGAATTATCCGATCCACGATTTGGAGATGGCTATCGTAGTATTCGCTCTCAAACTTTAGCGACACTATCTGTATGGAATGCAGTTTGAGGTCTTCACCAATCATCAGAGCTTGAAGTATATCTTCACACAGAGGGACCTCAACCTGAAGCAGCGCCAATGGGTGGAGTATCTGAAGGACTATGATTTCAGCCTGTCCTACCACCCATGCAAGGCCAATGTAGTCGTCGATGCCCTGAGTTGGTATATGCACTTGTTGGCGAGCCTGATAGTCAAGGAGTAGACCATGCTGAAGGATCTGGTGAGCTATAGGCCGAAGCGGCAAGCTCGAGGGACGATTGATGCCTAAGTGGCCAACCTGTCTATTCACCCCAAGCTGATAGAGTTTATTGTCGCTTCTCAACAGCTGGATCCGTTTGTTCAAGCTGTGTTTGAGAATATGGAAGCTGGTGGAGAGCCTCATTTCTATGTTGACGCATATGGAGAGCTGAGGTATGATATGCGTCTGTATGTGCCCCAGCATGAGGAGGCCAGGCTGAGGTTGTTGGATGAAGCACATCGGTCTAGGTGCACTATACACCCTGGTAGTACGAAGATGTACCGAGACTTGAAACGGAATTTATGGTGGCCTGGCATGAAGAGAGATGTTGCTGACCATGTGGCGAGGTGTACTACCTACCAGTTGGTCAAGGAAGAGCACCAAAGACCTGGAGGGAACTTGCAGCCATTGGATATTCCTATGTGGAAGTGGGAGCACATCTCGATGGACTTCGTGACTGGTTTGCCGCGGACTCAGAGGAAGAACGACACTGTGTGGGTGATCTTGGACCAGCTAACCAAGTCTGCTCACTTCCTAGCCATTCGGGTGAAGCTTCTGATGCACCGCCTAACGGAGTTGTATGTCTCCCAGGTGGTGAGACTGCATGGTCTTCCGGTGTCCATCGTGTCGGACAGAGACACGAGATTCACCTCAAGGTTCTAGAGAACTCTGCAGGAGGCCTTTGGCACCATGCTCAACTATAGCATAACATTTCATCCTCAGTCAGATGGTCACATAGAGAGGACTATCCAGACGTTGGAGGACATGCTCAGAGAATGTACCTTAGACTTTCAAAGGAGTTGAGAGGACCTTCTAGCATTGATTGAGTTCGCCTACAACAATAGTTATCACTCGAGCATCGGGATAGCGTCGTACAAAGCTTTGTATGGTAGGCCATGTAGATCGTCGGTTTGCTGGAACGAGGTGGGTGAGAGTTAGTTGATTGGTCCTGAGTTTGTGCAGCTGTATGCGAACAAGGTTGATTTGATTTATAGCAAGTTGTTAGCTACACAGAGTCGGCAGAAGAGCTATGCCGATAGGAGGCGGAGACCGCTGGAATTTCTGATGGGAGACTATGTGTTCCTAAAGGTGTCACCGACCAAGGGTGTCATAAGATTCAAGAAGCGTGGGAAGTTGAGTCCTCGCTACATTGGCCCGTCCTAGATTATCTAGAGGATCGGTGAGGTTGCTTATCGATTGGATCTACCACCAGAGATGTCGTCCGTGCACGACGTGTTCCATGTCTCCATGCTGAGGAAGTACCTAGCAGACGCATCTCATGTGATCCCAGTTCAGCTAGAAGGGCTTAAGGAAGATCTATCCTTTGTGAAGGATGTCGTCCAAATTATTGACCGCAAGGAGCAGGTGTTGCGGAATAAGGTGATTCTGTTGGTCTTAGTGCGGTAGCGGCACCATGGAACCGAGGAGGCCACATGGGAACGTGAGGAGGCCATCTTGGCCCAGTATCCGTATCTTTTCGCCTACTAGTGATTTTGGGGACAAAATCTTCTTTTATGGTGGTTAGGATGTAACACCCGTAAAATTCATTTTGTAATTATTTACATTTTAATAAATTTATTCTTGGACGGGTGTTACTGTTCCGAGGTCTGTTTGTATGATTTTAAGCCTCGTGGGTCGGCTTCTGTTTACGTGTCCCTGTGCGTGGTTGGCACTGTGCATTATGGCATTATGCTTGTGGGCCTAGGTGTGGGTCGGTGCGGGGCCCGTGCTTGTGGGCCGGTTGGTGGGAGTGAGTTGGTGGTGTGGGTTTGGTGTGCTCGTGCGGGATACGGGTAGACAGGACATGCAGATGTGCACACGTCCACCTACTGCATTGCATGGCTTTATTAGCCCATGCACGCCCAGTGCACAAACCACCCCTCCTCTCCTTGGCCGCATCTCCTCCTTTCCGAACACACATTCCACTTCCTCCTTCACTCTACCATCTCTCTCTCCCTCCACCCGTTTTCTCTCCCCACACTCACCCTTCCCCTTTCTCTCCCGTCTCTCCCCATCTCCTCCCCTGTTCGATGTGCTCAAGAGTCGACGAAGGTGTGTGGCCGCGTGTGGAGCTTCGGTGAGACGTCCTTAAGATTGTAGAGTGGTCGTGGGCACATGGAGTCGCTGGAGTTGGCCGAATATTGGATTGGATCGTCAAAGAACTCATTGTAGGTACGCACCTCCAACCAATGTATAGAAAGCATGAAATTAGTAGAAAATGATAAGAATGTATGAAATCTAGGTAAATTTATATTCCTAAAATTTATTGTAATTTTATAAGGATTTATGGAGGTATTTATAGGTATTAATGGTGGTTGTTGCGTTTTGGGTCTCTTGACCCTTCTGTCTTTGCGAATTTATATATTGATGCATGGTGAATCGATTTTGGTTTTGTTTGTTGGGATTTTGAATAGACTTGAGGGTCTACATCATATTTTTATGTGAGATTTTTTGTGCTTGTTTTAGGGGTCTAATCATAGGTACCACTTTGGGCAATTTCAGACGTTTGAACTTTGGGCCGCTTTTTGGTTTCGTAGAAAACGACATACCGAACCATTTCGGTATGCCGTTTTGCTGTCAGTATTGGTCTTCTGGTCGAAACTCGATCGTCCAGTTTTGGACGGTCGACAAAGTCAGGTGATTTTGGTCGACCGAACCACTTTTGGGGTGCCGATTTGGCCATGAGTGTTAACCATTGACCTGTTTCAGTCGACCAATCCTAAACGGTCTTTCGATCTAGGGATTTTTGGCATTTCGAACCTATTTCAACATGCCTAATCAAGGCCCAACTATTTTTAACAATTGTGTTTTACATGGATTCTCAAATTAGTTTGTGTTGTCCATTTGAGATGGATTGTGAGCTGTTAGTAATGGTCCCATGGGACACCTGATGCGTTTTGTCAAGGCTTTGAAAGAATTTCCAAAGATATAAAATGGTTTCAAAGAGATGGTTGGCCCATTTTGGGAAAATGTTTTGTGGTTCTATGTGTACGGGTCGAGACACTATGGGACTACGTCGTCGGAACCAAGGAATGTGACGACATTCTCAGGTGGTCAAGTGTGTCTCCCTGTATGAGGTCAGGGTCGAGATACCTGCAATTGAGGGTCGTCGGGTCTTGGAGATTTGAGACTCCCTGACTGTCATCTCGAGGCTAGGGTTGTGGTCCACAGGTTGAGGTGACTTGTGGCATGACGGGGAGGTATGATACTCCTACTGTCGTTGTGAGCACAGAGGCTCAGGTGTTGTTGGGTGTGGAGGTTTGATACTCCCTCCTCAGTACCATGTGGAGGACGCCGTGAGAAGGCGTACCCTGTGGTGGCTAGTGCAGGAGGGACACGTGTCCCGTAGCTGGTAGCGTTCTGAAAGACAAGACTGCCTTCCAAGAGAGGGGTTGGCCTTGTGAGGATTCTCTAGAGAGGGAGAATCGCGGGATGGTGCATGGTCCTACACTGGGTAGCTGTCACCGTGGCAGTGCAAACGCCATTGGTCCTGCTTCGGTGGATTGCATATGGCCAAAGTTTGGTTGCCTAGCGCAGGACTTCTCGACTCACTGTGTGTGATTTCGGCCATTAAGGGCCTCATTTGTGGTTTTAGGCTAACAGAGTCCCGGTTGTTGTTTTGGCCAGTATGGGCCTGGTTTTGCAGGATTTTAGAGAAAATGATTACCAAATGAATTTAAAAGGAAAATTAATATAGTTTTGTTTTCCGTCGTTTTCGTAGGGTGCGTGCTAGATGATTTTTGTCACTCATGCTTTCCTTGTGTTTTTGGATTGCAGGTGCAGGCATGTAGAGGGTTTAGCATAGTGCATATAGTCTGGAGTCTCGTAGCCGCACACACAGGTTCTTAATAGTTGATATTTTCTGTTTAGCTTTTAATTTCTTGTAATTTAATTTATTTTAAATTGTTATGGGAATTTCGAGGCGTTACAAAATCCTAAAAGATATTGAAAAGACGACCAACACTTAGGCGAGGAAGTCTAAAGAGGAAAACTAGCACTCGGGTTAGAAAATACTAAAAGGCACTAAAAAGACAACCGACACTTGGACGAGGAAGTCTAGAAAGGATTAGGCATGATTTGAGACATTCGGCTCCGACAATGCACTTATGCATGGATGCATGATGGCAATATGCAATGCATGACCTTGAGTAGTAAGGTTCCTCTATAACGGCCTGCTTTGATTTATATACCTGGATAGCTCACGAATTTGACTCACTATCCAAAGAATGGACTGCCACATGAATGCAATTTGTAATAGTCAGGTGTAATTTCATTGAGTGTAGCCTACACTCTCCACAGGGACCGTCGTTCTATGATACATAAGTTAGTTAGTGAGAGAACTATGATATTCACAGGTGTCGAGTAAAGGGGGTTGACCTCCCTCTACTAACTACGTTGACTATGTTTCTCCAACTGCACATTAAGGATTTCGGATTGCTTGGTGCTCCAAAGACTTTGAAACCAACATCCACATGCATATTTAAACTCGTAGAAGCCTTTGGAATTGGTAGAGGTTGGTTTTTGAAACTTGCTTGATGATTCGGGCTCCCACCTGCGAAGTTTAACAAGTCAAGTCGCTGATTAGTGTAGGGCGTAGGTCTGGTTGCGTAAGACAGTAGTTTCTCAGCGTCTAATATAAGATGCTTCAAACATCACGTTCAACACTTGTCAGTAAATTCCTACAAGATCTTAGCAAAATGTTATTCCATCTAGGGTACCCTTAGCACCCTTGTAACACCCGTAAAATTCATTTTGTAATTATTTACATTTTCATGAATTTCATTCCTAAACGGGTGTTACTGTTCCATGGCCTGTTGTATGGTTTTGTACTTTTGGGCTTGGACCTCGTGGCTCGGCTTCTAATCACGTATCCCTGTACATGGTTGGCACTGTGCATTGTGTCACTGTGCGTGTGGGGCCCAAGTGTGGGTTCGCGTGGGGCCCAAGTGTGGGGTCCGCGTGGGGCCCGCATTTGGGGGTGTCATTTCATTGAGTATAGCCTACACTCTCCACAGGGACCGTCGTTCTATGATACATAAGTTAGTTAGTGAGAGAACTATGATATTCACAGGTGTCGAGTAAAGGGGGTTGACCTCCCTCTACTAACTACGTTGACTATGTTTCTCCAACTGCACATTAAGGATTCTGAATTGCTTGGTGCTCCAAAGACTTTGAAACCAACATCCACATGCATATTTAAACTTGTAGAAGCCTTTGGAATTGGTAGAGGTTGGTTTTTGAAACTTGCTTGATGATTTGGGCTCCCACCTGCGAAGTTTAACGAGTCAAGTCGCTGATTAGTGTTGGGCATAGGTCTGGTTGCGTAAGACAGTAGTTTCTCAACGTCTAATATAAGATGCTTCAAACATCACGCTCAACACTTGTCAATAAATTCCTACAATATCTTAGCAAAATGTTATTCCATCTAGGGTACCCTTAGCACCCTTGTAACACTCGTAAAATTCATTTTGTAATTATTTACATTTTTATGAATTTCATTCCTAGACGGGTGTTACTGTTCCGAGGCTTGTTGTATGGTTTTGTACTTCTGGCTTGGACCTTGTGTGTCGGCTTCTAATCGCGTATATCTGTACATGGTTGGCACTGTGCATTGTGTCACTGTGCGTGTGGGGCCCGCATTTGTGGGCTGGTGGTTGAAACTTGCAGTTGGCCTCGTGGTTGTGGTGGGTGGTTGGGTGCGTGTGGTGGCTGGCAAGGCTGGTTGTTGAGGGAATGTTGGTGTGCACGTGATTGACTGGTTGCTTACGCACAGCCACCTACTCCTTCTACATGGCTTTTTAAGCTGAAGGCCTCCGCCGTGCACGACCTAAGCCTTCTCTCTTCCCCGCATTCTCTCTATCCCGAGCACATCCTTCCTCTCCTTCGTCCACTCATTCTTTCTCCCTCCACTCACTTCCTCCCTCCCACGTCTCTCTCTTCCTCTCTCGCGCTCCCCCCTGTTTTCTCCTCCACGCGACCTCCTCTTTGTTTAGTGTGCTCGAGGGTCGACGACCATGTGCAGTGGCTCGTGGTGGTGTGTGGAGCTTGCGTAGTGTGCACCCGTGGCCATGGTTGCGTCGTGGTCGTCGGAGTTGGCCGGAGAATCGCTGGAGCGCATTCTCAGGTACACATCTCCACCTCATGTAATAGAGAGCATGTGTGACCATGCCGGTGGAACCCTAGCGCGGCTTTCCTACTACCGGGTGCGTGGAAACACACGAGGAGACCCGATATGGTCACGGCGAAGATGGTGAATCTGGGAAAAAAGATTAGATCCAGAAACACCAAGGGAAGATAAAAAGGATAAGGAAATGAGTCACCACCTAGTCTTTTAATGGAAAGACGAGGAAAACCAAAAACACTAGAAAAACTGGGAAGCAAACAAGATGTAGAATGTATGTGTGTGCTCCGTGCCTAATGGACAATGCACAAACGAATGCGGGCCAGAGAAAGGGTAAGGATTCTGGTTACGCATGGGGAAGGAGTTAGGCACCCCCATGCGCCCGAGAAAACTCGATCTTTCTAGGTTTCCCTATTGTCAATGGTCTATGGATGTATGCTTGCTTATTCTATATGCTAATGCATGAAGATGACTAAAATCATGTCAAATCAAAGTAAAGAAGTGAAATAAAGGGAAAAAGTTAGTCCGAGGGTGTAACCATGTCGGCGGAGAGATCGCAAAGAAAATGCGAAAGGTCGGCAAAATCACGACGGAAAAACAAAATAAAATGCAAAAAAATGCAGGAGTCGCCACCTAGTCTATTATGGAAGACGAGGAAAACCATAAACATGAAAATCATGCAAAACAATAAAAAAGAAAAGTCTACGAAAACCAGAAATGCGGGTAAGGATCCCTGTTACGTACGAGGAAGGTGTTAGGCACCCTCGTACGCCCGATAAAATCGGTCT